>JAPYZF010000357.1:0-78173 GCA_030523045.1 Meteorus cinctellus
ACCCAACCCCACACGCGAGCGAGCGTAGCGAGCGAGCAAGCACAACCCCACATGCGAGCGAGCGTAGCGAGCGAGCAAGCACAACCCCACTTGTTTATTATTTGTCTATTTATTATTTTGCTTGTTACACTTGAGTTTATTAATATTTTATTTAGATAAATTTAGACATTTTTAAAAATACTTAAATAAGACAATTTTAATTATTTTTGTGTTTTGTCTTATTGTTGAATAATTAAATGATTGATTTGAAGATGGCGATGGTTAAAGTCATCCAAATTGATATTGAAATTGAAATTGCGTTATCTATAAATAATGAAAAAGTTTTAATTATTTTGGTAGTTGTTGTAAATGTTTGGAATAATTTAATGAATGGTAATGAAAAAATATTTTTAACTCACTTCCACAAAAAGTTTCATCGAATTTTTCTAATTCATTACAAACACAAATTCCATTTTCACAGAGGACTGTTGATGGATGTGATTTGACGAAACATTCGCCAATGCTATCACAGCTTTCACCCAAAACTGAAAATGAAAATTGAGAAATGAAATTAGTTGGAAAAGTTCAAATTTGAACAAAGTGAAATAAATAATTTGATTTATTTTTGTGTTACATTTTCGTTTGAAACATTTTCCATAATTGAAAAAAAACATGTCCTGACAGGCACAAACTTGTTCTGCGATTGAACAATACGAATTTGAGTCGAGTGTTGTACATTGTAGAGAATGAGAACAATTTTCACCATTTTCAGCAACTTGAATAATAATTAAAATTATTTTAGTAATTAATTGAAGGGATTGATAAGGAAATTGTTAATTAATTAATTAATTAATGTATTGATTAGTTTTCTTACTTGGTGCACACAAACCAGCTGATATTGCAACAAATTCATCATTACAAATACAAAGTCCATTTTCACAATATGAATTATTTGGTTTACAAGTTGTTGAATTGTCACAATTTGTATTTATTCCTGGAACACATTTTCCAGCGAGCTCATAATAATTATCCACACATGAACAAACACTTGCATTGCACGTTGTGTTTGTGATTGGTTCACAATCTGCAGTTTCAGTGCAGCTATCACCAATTGCTTAAAAATAAATAATTATTATCACAATAAATTGATAAAGTTCATCAATTAGGAAATTTTGAGACAGTTTTTTTTGTCAAGAGTGGTACACCTGTGTAGTGGCTTGAATTTTCAGTATTTTCAATTGAATCTAGTTCGTGCGATAGTCACATTCGTGTTAAATAAAAATCAATTGAGTTTTTTAGTTTATCATAATTTTGTGTAGAGTTATCAATTACGCCATGAAAGAAAATTTTTGTGTATTTCAACCAGACTTTTTCTATCTTTAAATCTGTAAATTTATTTGTTCATTTAGCTGATTGTTTATTTATATATTTACCTTGTACGTCTTTTACACATTGATTCATCGAATTTATATGATAACCAATTGGACAATCGCAAATATTGTTGATACACTTTGATTCAATTCCTAATCCATGATCGTAACAATCATAATCAACTTCACATCTTTCACCAGGTCGTTTAGTAACCCAACAAAATAATTCTTCTTCAATAAAATGTGATTTGTGATTACAACTACATCTCTGTAATCTACATTCAGCATCAGGTCCAAATAAATAACATTGTTCATTTGAAAAACACGATTTGAGAAATTCAGTTGTTGCTTTCATACAAATTCGATTATTTTTCATTGGAACAAATGAAACTTTACATTTCCAAAAATTATCTTGACAAATTGAATTTTTTATCAATGGAGTCTCATCAGGTTTACACAGCTCACCAATTTCTAATTAATTATAAACAATAATTATTAATATGAAAATAAAATTGAATAAATTAAAAAACTGAAAAGAAAAATATAAACAAAATTTAAATGAAAACCAAAATTTTGTTCAACAAATTCATTTTGTATTTACCTGGAATGCATTTTTTTAATTCTTTTGAATAAAAGTGAGCACGTTGACAAATTATTTCGTCATATTGATGACGTAAATCGTCTTGATGAATTCCTAAAAAAATAAAAATGATGATAAAATAGAAATTACGTATGAAATCAATTTTTTTTTACCTTCAATTTCACTGTGTTCGTAATCATCTTTTATCAGTGTAACGTTTGATGACTCAATGCACTTATTTGTATTATCACAAGTGATATTTTTGGTAGTTTCATATTGACAATCAAGATTTATCGTACAATCATCGCCTTCACCTGTTAATTATTAAACAAAATCAGTTGTTGAAACTATTTTTTTTTATTCATGAAAATTCGTAGAATTTTTTACTAATTTTAATATTAAAAATAAAATACCTGTTGCTTTACGTCGACACGAACGATATTCACGATGATAATAACCATCACTGCATTGGCAAAGATTTTGATAACAATCAGCAGCTCCAACTTCATAATTGACATAACAATTTCCTTGTGATAAACATCCATCACCAACATTTGAAGATTTCCAACAATGACCATGTAAATAATGATATCCTTTTGCACAATCGCAAAATCCTCTGTTGCAAATTCCACCAGCAGATAAATATTCAGAACATTGTTGTGATTCTTCACAAATAGCTCCAAAACTCTTGGCAACTTTCATTGTTTAAACAAAAAAATAGAACAGAGACAAAATAGATTGAGAAAAAATTTTATTTCTTTACATTCTCTATTGAATTTATTTATTTGTCATAACTCACCTTCAAGACATCTCGTTTTATCACCACTGAAAATGTATCCTTCAATACATTCGCAAGTTGAATTAACACACAATGTGTTATTTGTTAAACAATTATCATTCGAACTGCAGGGATCTACATTTATCCAAACAGAATTGTGACAATGAATATTAGTTATTTAATAAGTTAATTGATATTGATCCTAAAAAGTTGAATATTGGTAATATCGATAGTTCATACGATAGGAAATTTTCTTGGGAATCTAATGAAATTTGTTTGGATTCAATCAGTTCATTAGATTTCGAGATATCGAGTCAGCCAGTTGGAAATTCGATACTGGAAAATTCGCGTTCAAACCTGTTTACGAGCTCAATGAAAAACTGTTATAACTTCCACATTTTTCTTCATATTTAAACGATTCTTCCACCTAAATACTCTGAATAAATTGTAGAATATATATATAAGGGGTTGGGAATAACAGGGATGATACCGAGCACGGTAAAATGTCCGTAAATGTTACCTATAATTGAAGAAGTCGAAACTCCAATCGCAAACCAGAGAAAAACCCAAAATTCAGATCGCCACATCTTTGCGTCGTTGTTAGATACAAACTGATATTATTCGATGAAAAATCGTGATAGAATTTAAACTGATTAGGGTTTGAGCAGATTGGTCAATGATATGATAAAGAAAGATATGAAAAACATGTAACTATAATTGATTCAATTTAAAATTGATTGAAACATTTATAAACTTAAAAGCATTTCCGTTTCAATGTTTATCATTCGTTAAATACACATTTTTATATCACATTCTTTTATATTCCCCTCAGTGATAATAATTTCCTGATTATTTTTAGCTCTATAGATTGAAAGGAAATTGAAGTTGATCTAAATCAGTCAAACAACATTTGGCAAAATTTATTTAATTCTATAAAAGTTATTTATTTAATTCATCATTTTTCGCATATTTTGTCATCAATCTTTTTGAAAAAAATAAAATAACATCAAAGAAGGAAAGAAAACAATTTTTTTCTCATTTATATCATTGAATTATTTATTAAACAAAGGAAATAATTATAAAATTTATCATAATAAATGTAAAATAATAAATAACACTTCGTTATAATTATCAAAAAAAATTCGCTGGAGAAAATAAATTACAGATTGTAATCACACATGTGCGGAAACGCACCCCAATTATTTACAAAATTGGAAGAAAATTGTTTGGTTGTAGCAGACGAAAAAATAGAAATAAAAGTGGGGGACAAAGAGAAATAGAAACAAAAAAGCGAAAAATAAAATTAGAGGAACATAAAATTGACATATTGCGTGTATGAATTTTGATATATGTTACGTGCGTGTCAGAGAATAATTTTGATAGCGTAAAGCAATCAATGGTATGATAGAGTGGGGTGAAAAGAGGGTGAATAAAACATAATCAAAGAAGAGAAACCGGAAGTTTTACCTTTAACAAGAGAAGTTAAAAATTTGATGTCAAGAAAAAAAAATATTTCCCACTCAACATCCCTTGCTAAATTAAATTCAACCCCTAAAATGAACCAATCTGTAGTGAATCAAAAAAAAAAAACAATTTTATACTCAAAATTGACTGAAATAAATGAAAAAACCGTTAAAAAATAAAAACAATTCACCATAAATAAATCCATCGATTTTTTTTTCACCCTCATTTTTCTTTACTTAATTAACTCACACACCCCTTTATTCATTCATGCTATCAAGTGATCATGACACCCTAATACAAAATTATTGATCAGCAATTTTAATAATGAAATAAATTAGTTAGTGTCTTTTGTTGTTGTAATAAATGTTAAAGGACATTGTAACAAATATTATTCACATCACTAAAGTCAGGAAGACGTAAACAAAATGTCGGACCATAAAGCAATTGTAGCAGTGCAATAAATTTGTAAAGTACATTCGTGTTTGGTTTGAATTAAACCAAACACAAAATTATATTTCCTTCTTCACCTTCTTCACTCCCTTGGCCTAAATATATTATATTATTCTTTATTTTCTTTTATTTCTCAGCATTTTAGTTACAAACAATATAGAAAAATATAAACAATAAATATGAATAATTCGTTGCAAAGGGCGTGCGAAAATAATTACAACGATAACAAATAATTCAATAGTGAACTCCAATTAGAAAACTTTTTGTTCGCGTGATTGCACGTGAAAGTGCCTGACAAATATTTTTATTCATTTTTTTTTGTTACTTCTGTTTTAGTGGGTTTTTATTATTAATTTTTTTTCCACTCAGAAAAGGGTTGGACAGGTGTTTTAAGGGTTGCATCAATTGTTGTTGAATTTATTTTAAATTATTGTTAAACGATTTTGTTTATGAAAATTAAATTGAATTTAATTGAAGAGTTAAAAAGAAAATATTAAAATAATTATCTGATGTTAATTTTCATTGTTAAACAATTTAAATAATTATAAACAATTAATTGAACGGATAGTTTAACTTTATAAAAAATTATTTTTGTGGTTAAATTAATAGTTGAGGTGAATAAAAATAATTCTTCCTTATAAGAAAGTATATAAAATTGTTTGTGAAAAGTGGGGGATGAAAGGGGTTGGTTGGTGGTGGTAACGAATGCTTAAAAGAGCTTTCTCATGTCACGCTAACGCGCAGTCGAATTCGAACTAGTGAATGAGTGAGAATTAAATTCAACATTTACAAAAACGAAAGAAAAAAGAAACGAAATAAATAAACAAATAAATAAATGAACAATTAATTAAATTCAATAAAATAAATTGAGGATAACAAATTGGTGTTTTTAAATATTTATTTTTGTCCTTACACTTCTTTTTATTTTAATATTAAACAAAAATATTGAAAAAGAATTAAAATTCTTTTTGTTTTCCTTTTGTTTATTTGTAAAATGATGAAAATTAATTTTATATCTGCTCTGGGATTTGTTTGCGTGATATTATTGGCTTCATTGCCATTATCAACCAGTGCATTAACAACATTTGGTAAAACAAATCCACAAAATCAAAATCCACCACCACCCCCAACACCAGGTAAATAATTAAACGTCCAATTGATTATTTAATCAGTGTAAATTAACAAACAAAAGTATAAATAAATAATAGAAAATTTTCATTTTTGATTTTATTAATAGACGAAATTATTAAAAATGAAATTAGAAAAAAAAAACGACTTTTTCATATGCAAAATTGAATTTTAAATTATAATTTTAATTTTTCAATATTTTAGTTATTAATTTTGGAGCTTTTTTTGTAATTTAGTTAATCAATTTTGCTATTTTTTACGCATTTTAGTTATTATTTAGTAATTTCAGTATTTTATTGTTGCAAATCGTGAAAAGAATCGTAAAAATTACAAAATAGAAATGAAAATAAAAATATTAAAACGATAAAGGAAATAAGAAACACTAGAAAAATATTTTTTTTTATAGTTATGGACACAGTAACGAGTAGAACAGCTTTTGAAATTGGTCGTTTAACTAGTACAGGACGCAACGGTGCTCGATCCGGCATGAAGACTGGCGGCTTAGGACATAGCTGTAACTAGATTTGCACAAAAGAAAAAAAAACACGAAAAAAAATCAATTTGACAAATTATTTCATTGAAATAATAAAAATTATTTGCAATTATTTCCACACACACAAACACGCTTGCACATTTTGCTTATTTAATAGTTTAAATAATCGACCATTTGTTTAATAAACAATTTATTAATCAACATAAAATTCTATACAAAAGAAAAAAAATTCAGAGGAAGAAAAATGTGAAAAAAAATGTTCACAATAATTTTCTTCACTTTTTTTTTTTTCTATTTTACTGAAGACTTTGCGTGATTCCAGTCAAGTAGATTTAACACGATAAAGTGAGCACAAGGGAATATGTGTAAGAGAACGTGGAAGAAATTACTGATTTAACAAAGAAAGTAATAAAAAAAAAAATAAAGAAATGTTAAAGTGTTTGAGCAACAGAGAAAAATATCGACATAATTTTTTCTTCTTTTTCTAACAGATCGATATGAAGTAATAAAAAAAAATTTGTCCATTAATAATCCACACCGGCATGACAAAGTACCAGGAAAACTTTAAAAATAAAATTCTTTATCGTACATTAATGTTGATTAATTGAATTATTTTTAGCCACAAAACAGAAACAAAATAATAAAATAACACAAACGTGATAAAAAACATTTTAATAACATTAAACAATTCTTCTTTATTTCAATCTACTCACGTGGGAGATTTTTTCTAATTTTCAATTCATTTCACAAACACGACAAGGTCGTGGTGAATTTTTGTCTTATTTTACTTTGCATGTTTGCTTTATTGTTAGTAATTAATATGAATTTTATTTTGCATATTCATATAAGTACGAGCAACAATTTAAAATCTATTTAAAATCAAGTCCAAACAATTGGCAACCAAACAATAAAATAACAGTGAAATAATAATTGAACTAAACAAAAATTGTCCTAACAAATGTTTAACTTAATAAATAACTTCGTCCTTTTCTTATAATCATTTGTCATCTTCTGTTTACAGTTGGAAAGGCCAGAGAATGTAAATCAGAAACAGAATGCAGTGTAATACAGAATACAACATGCATGGCTGATCCACGTGATGGTAAAACAAGATGTTTATGTGGAGATTATTCAGCACCAATAAATGGACTTTGTGCAAATAAATATAAAGGTAATTTAATTCCGCATAAATTCCATCAATTAATATCAATTGATCAATAACTCAACATGAATTGAATCAAACTAAAATAAATAACAACATCAAACTAATAAATTAAATTCTAATTCTATTTTTATTCCAGCTGTGCATGCACCATGTAATAATGATGAAGAATGTGGCGAAGGTGCTCAATGTACCCAAAATAATAACACGTCAGGAAAAAAGTGTCAATGTCTAGATGGATATTACGAAGACAATTACAAATGCAATGGTAAAGTATTAGAAATTTTTTAAATTCAATCAAAATTGTTGTAATGAAATTCTAGAGATTTTTTAAGGGATGATTAATTTGGGTGCTTGTTCTTTAGGGAGCATATCACTCCTGACGAATCCTTCAATGATTGTATTGAGTGTCGCATTGATGATGCTGAAGGTGATGTCATATTCATAAATCGCTGGAATGGATTTGATGGTGAAAAGAAAAATGAAGAGCTTTATCAAAAAAAGAAAGTTAATGAATAAATAATTAATATTTAAGGTGAAGATAAGGAAAGATTTATTTGGGTTTTTTTCTTTGATATTAAGGGGAGTATTGTGGCATTAAAAAAATAGGGGATGAAGGACTTGGAGTGGAGGTTGGTTGGCTGAAAGTTCAACTCTTCGTGATTTTCTCAATGATTTTTCGCACGATAATTTTATTAATCGCTGTCGCTATTGTTCAATGTGGCTTTTTTTGAATTCTTATCAAGTCCAAACCTTTTTGGAATCATTTCCATTTAATCTCCTAAAATTCCTGCAATTTTCAATACCTCAATATAAAATCCATGACAAAATTATGAAACTTTCGAATCCTCATTCATTTTTCTACCTCAAACCATTCCAGAATGAACGAATTTACGAATATAAAAATTAATTTATCCTCCATCGCGATATTCCCCAAATCAAATAAATTTCGCAATAAAAATTGCTTATAATGTTCTCATTTTACCAATGAATTAACCAAATTCTCCGTTCCGCTTGTTTGCGCAATCCTTTCTGCATGATTAAACCAATTGATAGTTTATTAATCGAATTAGAACAGATAGAAAATAAATAGGCATTGCCTTAATTAATTACACTCGCTAGAAAGGAAGAAATCTGTATTTTCTAACGTTTGTATGTTTAAAAACAAGAAAAAAACGAAACAATTAACGAATCAAAATAGCTTTTAAGTGTCCCCACTCACATAGACACGAAGAATTCACAAAAATTGTAAAGAAAAAACTATTCTTTCAATGCACTTCTTCTAAAATTGATATTTTTTCATTCACAATTGTCTTATTTATCCTCCATAAATATCAATTTCATCAATTATTTCTTCTTAAAAACAACATTTGTCACTGATTGTCCAGTTTTACCACCAAAAGTCATTGCTGGAGTTTGTAGTGTGCACAAAACATCAAAACCTGAAAGAAAAACAAAGAAAATCCTTTCAATAAAGCTAAATAAATATTTGAACAAACAAATTGAGTATTGAATAAATAAATTACCGGACTTGAAGTGTTCAGTTAATTCATCCTTAGTCCAATTACACGATGAAATAACTAAATAACCATTTGGTAATAATAATTGATGAACATTTTTGGTATATTGTGCACGCTGAGCTTGACGATTTTCTGGATTTAAACTGATGGCATCGTAAGTGCCTTTGTCATGAACTAATCGAAAATTTGTCAACATTTTGTTGTTGTTTATGTTTAATATATCAAATGTTTCGACTTTGATTGTTGGAGAGTCAATATTGTTGTCTTTTAAAACTGCATTTGCAAGTTCAATTGCTTTTGGTGCGTAATCAACGCCCAATAAATTGGTGAATCCTTTTTTTGCCAGTTGTACAATGGTCCAGCCATTGCCACAGCCTAAATCAATTATTTTGTCATCTTTTTTTATGTCTAATTCCTCACTTATGTATCTGTTGAATTGATAATAATGAATTAATATCAGGAAATGATTGGGAAATTGTTAAATTTTCATTCCGGAAGGATTCTGAAACTCGCGGGCGGATCACTGCATTATCGACAGTCGAGTGGTTGATATTTGAGGTTAGGAAAATAGTGTTCAAACTTACTTTACAACTTTTAGAGCATTGTTTTTACCAAACCAAACCTCACCAACGTCACCGTAATCCTCAAAATTGTTTACTTCTTCTGCATAAACTTTTTCCCAACTGAAATTAATAAATAAATCAAAAATAATTCCTTCCAAAATGAAGGGATAAGAATAAAGAGCATGAAGATTCGAAGAACAATTTGAAAATGTACTCACTAATCAAAAGTTCCCAATTCCGATGAATTCAACTCTTCAGATGGTTCATCATTCATTTTTTTCTGCTTTTTATTCTTCTTATTCGAACTATAATTGTCCAAATCTTTCCTATATATCAAGACGCTCGAGCGTTATTAATGTGAATTTAATTTATTTTAGGTTATGTTGTGATACTTTATTACACATTTTATCTTCTTTACCGACGAATAGAAGGCATTGCAATGCATTGTGGGGAATACAGAAATCACCGCACACTTCCTAGGGATTTTTTCGTTCATTCCAATCTCTACAGATGTGAAGTCTGCAGCAATCTGAAGTGAGTGGTATTACAAGTTTTGTATGAATATGAAAATATGAAAAGACGCTTCACCTTGCATAATAATCACGAGAAAATTTAATCGCGTCATTCAGTAGAGTATTATCAGCAATTTTTTCCATGTAATTACTGTTAATTAATAACAATCGAATCAATTTTCATCAGTTATCATCATGAATATCTCTAAAATAACAAACATTTTGCAATCAAGTAAGTTAACCTCGAAATTAACTTTTTTTTTTCATAATATTTTGCATTTTTGTTCGTTTATTACTGTGAAATAACATTTTCAATGCAAATATTTCTCAATTTAGTAAGTTAACCTCAAAAAAATTTACCATTTGTGTTTTTCATTGTTGTCGGTGTATAATAAATGACTAAATGATCTTTTATTGTTTATTTTCCAGGTAATTTCAATGCTAAAACATGTACAACAATTCGCACAATGTCTATAGCAACACAAGCAAAAATACAACACGAACCAAAAGCCAAAACTGCAGTTTTGATGTTGAACATGGGTGGACCCATAAGTATTGATAAAGTCGGTGATTATTTACTAAAAATAATGACCGATCGTGATATGATACAATTACCAATTCAAAGGTTGATTTACCAATTTTATCTTTATCATAACCTTCAAAAATACTCGTTCAATCATCCAACCAATCAACTCAGCATCTTAAATCAATTTATATTAATTCCATGTGTTGTTTGTAGTAAATTAGGTCCATGGATTGCTAAAAGACGAACACCAGACATTCAGAAAAAATATGAAGAGATTGGTGGTGGTTCGCCAATATTAAAATGGTCAAATTTACAAGGTGAATTAATGTGCAAACAGTTGGACAAAGTTTCACCGCAAACGGCGCCGCATAAACATTACGTGGGCTTCAGATATACAGATCCATTCGCTGAAGAAGCTCTTGAATCAATAGAAAAGTAAGAAAAACAAAAAGTTAACCTCAAATAAACTAAGACAACATTAATAAACACTCTCTGCTAATTAATTCATTGGACTTATTTATTTCTTGGTCATTCTAGAGATGGAATTGAACACACTGTAATATTTTCTCAGTATCCACAATACAGTTGTGCAACATCTGGATCAAGTTTCAACGCAATCTACAAGTATTACAAATCCAGGTAACAAACAAAATTTTATCCTACACGAATTTTTCTATTGATAATTAATTAATATTTATTGATTGGAGTATTCATTAATTGTTCTTTGTTGTTTCTGTTGCAGAGGTTTACCACATAATATGAAATTATCTATTATTGATCGTTGGCCAACGCATCCACTGCTGGCAAAAACATTTGCTGAAAGAATTAGAACAGAATTATCATCTTTCAATGATGAGGAACGTCGATCAAAAGTTCAAATACTTTTTTCAGCTCATTCATTACCGTTAAAAGCAGTTAATCGTGGCGATTCATATCCAAGTGAAGTTTCAGCGACTGTACATTTAGTAATGAATGAGTTAAATTATTCGAATCCTTATCATCTTGTCTGGCAGTCGAAGGTAAAAATAAAAATAGTTAAACATTAAATGAAAAGGTAAATTTAAGGAAACAATTTGTCTAAATTGGTACTTTTATTTTTACATTTTATTTAATTTAGGTTGGCCCATTAGAATGGCTTGGGCCAATGACTGATGCAGCATTGAAAGGATATGTGAAACAGGGCAAGAAAGATTTTATTTTAGTTCCAATTGCATTTGTTAATGAACATATTGAGACATTGCACGAGATGGATATTGAATATTGCGATGAATTGGCAAAAGAGGTGAAGTATTAACAAAATATGAGAAGTTTTCAATCGATTGAAATCTCGTGAATTGAAATTTTGATTATTTAATTCTTCTAGTAACGATTTATGATTTGAATGTGGAATTGTATTAAATTTGAAAGGATTTCATCATTTTTTTGATATTTTAAGTGAAATTTCAATCGAAATCTTCTCAGATGTATAAAAATATTCACATTTATTCATTTATTTATTGACTAATTCAATTTATTTTGATATTTTTAGCTGGGTATTGAAAAAATACGTCGTGCAGCTGCGCCAAATGATCATCCAATATTTATTGATGCAATAACTGATATTGTCGCTAGTCATTTACGTTCAAATAAGCCAATAAGTCCAAAATTTTTGACACGATGTCCACACTGTGTTAATATAAATTGCGAATTGAGTAAAAATTGGTACAAAGACAATTGCCAATTATAAAAAAATAACGATAAAGATTCAAAATAACAATTCAATCATTGCAAAGTAGAGGAATATGAACTTAAAATTTTCTTGGCAATTGAATTATGAGGTAACATGAGAATTAACAATTTATGATTAATTCTATTGATTATTAAAATCGTTTTTACACTCAAATTCATTATTCATCATCGAAAATGTTGAAAATGTTCGCAAATGTTCGCAAAAAAGGCTGAATAAAATTCACGAGGCGACAGACATTGGAAAGGATCATAAAATATTGCAGCTGATGAGACAGTGCAGATGGATCGAAAAGTTCATTCTGGAGAGGATTAGAATGGTGAGATAAATTTAAATATTGATTTTTCATTGTTTTATGAATTAAATTCGTCATTCTGATTGAGGATGAAGGAATAATTGATAAGGGGAATAAATTTGAGGTGATAGAGAGAAAGAAAATGGAGTAAAATATAATTTTGATTATTATAAAATCGCAAATTTAGTTTTAGGTTAAGAAAATGGTTCTGTTGGTAATTGAATAAAAATTGAGAATTGTACACCAGTGAATTTAAAAATAGAAGGGTAAAATATAAGAAAGATTTGCTCGAAACTGTTTTTTAATAGAATTTAATGCCAGAATGGTCGACGAAACTTTCATTTCATGTTCATTGAAATTATTCAGCATTTCAATTCAATTAATGACAATTTTAGTCGTAAAATTACTCCATCAAGTTCCTCAACAAAATTTTATTTATAATTCACGATTCCTCTAGCCAATTCTTTCTCTTTTCCACAAATCCAAATCGTCAACATAACCTCAAACATTCATCAATTAATCCTCTTCATCCTCAATCAAAAATATTTCCAAACAAATTTTTCTCCCAAATGAAAAAGGAAAATTCATCGAACAATAAGTGAAGAATAAAATCAATTCAAATAAATACCGCGAAAAAATCATTCTCGCAGCCAACTTCACTCCTAAATACAACGATAAAAAACTCCCGCGCATGCACAGAAGCCTTGCGCATGCGCCTATAACCATTTCCGACGATTCATCGTCATAAAAACACTCTGAAACAAATCCTCAACATCATCCCTAAACGAACATCGTTAAAATACGCGAATTCGCCCTCAAAATACCTCAAACAACGCTTAAACGAATGAAATAAACACAACCGCCAATATAACCTCCAAAATCAATAAGCATAACCTCAAAATTCTCTGTAATAAATAATAGTTATTGGGTTTTAACCCATCGAATCACGTGTGTAACTCGAATTCGTCTTTATTTTCACCATTTGTGTGTGTGAATTCATTGTATTTGTGTATACAGGACACACAAGTGTGGTTAAGTGTGCGTGGTGGCGCCACAATCGCCTACCACTTGCGTTACCGGTGTCGTGCGCGCCCCGTTATCTCACTCTCATCCCTCTCTCACTTACAACTGTTAGTTTCTTGGTTTATAACACAGTGTGATGTCAAATATTGCGCTCAGTATGCGTCATGCATCGGTTGTGTGCGGTTGTTGTGTGATATGACGTCACGTGTGCGGTTGAAAATGCAATGCGGCATTGTAATATTGTTTACGTATTTTATTGTGTTTATTGTTATGTGTTGTTTATTGGAGAATGTTAATGGAATGTTTGTTGAGCATTCGTTTCATCAATGCAGTCATCAACATCCAAAAGAGCATGAGGTGAGTTTAATTATTTTTCCACTTTTCATTTATTAGAGGAAATTATTTTGATTGGTTTGAGTGCAGGTTTGAACTTGTAGACATTTTCTATAGGTGATTTCATTGAAATTACCTAAATGAAGTATTTTGAAGGAATTTTTTTAAATGGATTTTGGTTTACTGAGATGATTTGAGTGATTAGGGATGAAATTATTCAAATGATTTTTATTTCATTTGGTTCTTTTTCTTCTATTTGCGTTTCTGTAGGAATTTTTATTGCTGTTGAATCGTTTCTTGGAATTATCTTCAGTTATTCGATGGATTTTTCAATGTTTATTTTGTTTCTCAGAATTTTTCCTCTGCAATGAAAGTTTGATCTGTTTGATATTATTTTTCTTCGTCAGATGAAGAAAAGAACAAAAAAAAAAAGAACACCAAACATAAACAATACAAACAAGAATTTTTCTTGTAAAGATTTATTTCTTTTTCTTCAATTCAAATATTTTATTTGTTCATTTATTTATCTTTAGAAATTCTATTGTCTATTTATTGTTATAATGAATTTTGTCTGCTACCAGAATTTATTTTATTTCTCTTTCTCATTTAATAATGACAAAACAATATTTTATAAACAAAGAGACAGAGAAGAATAGAAAGGGAAGAATTTTTCCTTTCTCTTTGTTTTATTTCGTGGAATTAATTCACAATATCTTGCTCAAGTATTTTCAATTTTTCGTATACGAATATTCCGTTTGTTTTCATATCTGTTATTATGAGGGGTGCGTGACTTGTGTTCTTTGAAAAAGACCCTTCGACCCTACTCGTCTAGACAATGGGACGCCAATGATTATTGAACGATTTGGAAAAAAAAAAAGGCGAAAGATGAAACTACTTCAAAAACAAAAATATTGTCAAGCAAAAAAAAAAATGTTTCACAAAGGGAAACACCTCAGTTACCACATTCATCTCCACTTTTATTATTTATATATTGAATAAAATTAAACCTGTTCGAACTTGTTCACAAAATCACTATGGAAATATTAAAAATTCGCCATAGACCAAATTTTCATCAAAATTCAATTTTTATTGTTAATTTATCATTGTAGAGTTATTGTTATTTAATATTATTTATGTTAATTTTTTATTCTTTTGTTTATGATGAGGGAAAAAATTGATGTTTTTATTGGAGAATTTTGTCGTGTGAGTTATGAAAATAAATTCCTGTCTCTCTGTTGAAGAATAGAAAGTTTGTGACAATAAAAATGAAAAACAAAATGGAGAAATAATAAAAATTCACTGGATTATTTTGATAGAGTGATTTTGAAATATGACATGCGCTTGCAGTTATCGACATTTCAATATTTCATCTAAACATGTATATATGTATATATATATAAATGTATGGGCGTTGTGTGTCTGCTTATTTATAAGCGATTTTGCATTAGCATGTATTAAGGGGCTGTATTTGTATCGACAAATACCAACGAATATATGAGATATGGATGTACTTTTTTTTTTGTTTTTATCACAGAAATGAATACTGACAACATGGAGTTTTTATCGAAGTATATTTATTATGTTTTGGACATATTAAATGTGAAATATTACTCGAGGAAAATTGATGATGTTGCCATTGCCAAAGTTAGAAGATATAAAGTGAATTTAATCTCACTGCGAAGTTGATTTCTCCCGTTTTTTTAGTTCAGGATAAAATTTGAAGATATCAATATTTTCAGGATAATTTTCTCTATAGCATGAACTAAAATTATTATTGTAAATAGTTTAGAATTGATAGTAGTATATCAGTGAGAATAGTGAGAATTTGATTAATTCATAAAAATCTTCAATTTTTATGTAATAGAATAAAAAATAGTAAATTTTAAGGGATTTTTATGATTTTAGTTCGCACTTTGGACAATTCTTTGATGAATCGATAGGATTTTGTTTGGAGTAGATTGTTCGATTATTTTTTGAGATATTGTGCACGCCGTATGGAGAAATTGTTACACAAGATTACTAAATTCAAATACAATTTTTCTTCACTTTACAATTACAATTACAATTACAATTGAATTCCCACTCATTTATAATTCACAGACAATCACAATACGTCGATGAAAGAAGAAAAGAAAAAAAAAAATAATAATACATCTCTCACATAATCCATAATAAGAAATGAAGTAAAAATAACAATACAATAAAAGAAAAGGAATAAAAATAGATTATTTCAACACGTAGAAAACGTTAATTCCCCCATAATAAAATTAATATACATAGAAATCCCACGTGTTTATAGTCCCACTCACACACAACACTTTCGACATGAAATGTGTCTATGTACAAACATAATAAATAGTCCAAGTGTCTTCCACCACAACTCATCTCTTTTCTCTTTATGTTCTCATTTTATTTATCTTTTTTTTTTCGCTCTGCTATTTTTTCATTCATTTCTTCAGTTTCTTTATTTATTCTTCTTCTCGCATATTTTATTTACCACAAAGTTTATTTATATTCATCGTTTGCTTAGTGAAAGTTTGTTATTATTTTATAAATTCTTCGTTTTATTGTCACACAAATTTGATGGTTAAATTGTTGAATAATTTATTGAATTATATAAAACTTTGTTGAATTTAATGGGAATTTTTCTTTTTTACATTTGTAATTCTTTTGTTTGGGATTAATTGTGACCATGGGATTTTTTTTGTTGGGTTTAAAGACAGATTATTATTGAGTTTCATTCATGTTAACTCGCAATTAGACTATTCTCAATTAACGTCTACGCCTCGACGATAATCGTCTCTCTCGCGGTAGCGTTCTGGTTTCAATTGCACGTGCAATTATCTTAGTTTGAGAACCACTTTCCCTATATATATATATACATATACATAAATAAATGTATGTATGTGTGTGCTACAAATGGCGCAGAATAAAATATAGAATAGAGAGAAAGAAAAAAAAGGAGGGGAACAGAAAATGCGTTGCGTGTCTGAACTCATTTGATATAGACAAAAATTTTAATCATAATTAATGTTTTTGTCTTATATTTTTTTTCTCTTTTTGTAATAATTATTCATGGGGTTTTTTTTTTCTATTACTTGTGTTTGAGAGGAGGAGAAGGAGGGGGATTTGAATATAATTAAATGTGTCGAGGGAAAATTATAAATAATTATTTGAGGGGATTTTTTGTTTGCATGTGAATTGGATATTTCGTTCAAGGATGAATTATTTAATTATTGTAACACCTTTGAGTGGTGTTTTTTTTTTCTCTTTGCGGATAAGGAATTATTTTTATAGGGGGTTTTTATAGCGTTGCGAAAATTTATGGGTGAATGGTTTTTTTTTTGTTAGGTTTTGTTGGAGACAGAGGAAATTAATTGTTATTGATGTGTTTGAATTTAAAATGAGTTGAGAAATATTTTTCTGGTCTATTTGGTTTCATGAGGTTTTATTTTTGTGACTAATTTTTTTTTCTGTTGTTGGAATTCGGTGTAGGTTTATTATGATGACAACAGAAAGTATTTTGATTTTGTCCTGTTCCATTGGAATATTTTTTTTTTAATAGTTGACTTTACAGCTACTTTAGAGTTGACTATTTTTACTTTTGCATTCAGTTCTACATTTCGTTCTCAGTGGAGAAATGAGATACAGCGATATAGAGATTATTCCAGGGCGCATGTGAATGGGTATGAGTTTGTGTACTCACATATGTGTATGTACACGTCAGGGGTTACCTCCTGGGGCTATTTCGTGGCGTTTTTCTCTCTCTTTCACTCTGTAATGCCGACCTTTTTCACACGACCTGCGCCCCATCGACTCTGCGGTGTTATTTTTTTATTTTTCTTCTCCCTTGGTTTGTTTTTTTATTCTTTTTTTTTCGTTTTTACTTTCATTTATTTTTGTCGTCTTTTTTTCTTGACGTTTTTTTTCTCCATCTCTTTTTCTCTTTCATTTATATTTTATTTTTTTTTATTATTTGCAATATTGAACGTGGGGAGACTGTTGGATGCCGCAATATTGAGGTGCACTATAGGGGTGCTTGGATGGGTAAATATTGCGTTGGAATATATTTTTCTTTTTTTTTTTTTGGATTTTCTGTAATTTTTTTCGATATTAAAATTGTTTTTGAGATAATTGAGGTTATATGAATTTTAGTAAAGTTGGGGGTTGAGGTTATGTTTGGTATTTTGGAAACGGGTGGAGCTATTTCAAAATATGAGATATCAAAATTTTCGTCTTGAAAAAATACACAATTTTTGTGTTCTCTATTATTTTCGTATCTTCAATCGTTTAGCTGAAATTCAAATATGAATGAATACGTTAATGAAAATGGTGAAAATTGAATAATTTTGTTTCAAAGAATGAAAATTGGGTGAAATTAATGGACAAAAATGTAATTTTATATCACTATGATAGTCAGAAGTTGATGATGAAAATAATATTTAGAGTATGTGTGTCACAATATTTCGTTTTAATTTCATTTAATTTAAAAATAAAATGAGAATTTATAGCATCAAATTTTCATTATTTCGCTTCATCTTTTTTCCCATTGTCCCCAGTATGAGGGTGAGAAAAAAATTAATTTATGTACAAACAATTTTCACATTCTAGTTGAACTTAATATTAAACTAAAACCAAAATAACTTTGTAAATATTCATGAATTTCATAGGAAAAACGAAAGAGTAAACGAACAAAGTAACAACATAAAAGATGAAAAATAAAAAATATTACTCGATAAATATTCCATACATTTTTTATTCCTCATTCATAACATCAAACAGCAATTGGCAATGTATATAATTTGCATTGCGTTTTGTATTATACACTGGGGAAAATTTTATAAATTTAAATGAATGGATTTAATAGAAATTTTCCAATCAAGAAAATTCGAAAAGTTTGAAAGAGATGAAAAGCAAAATGAATTTGTTTGTTTAATTTTTTCTATTCATTTCTTTTTTTGGTTATTCAATTTTTTTTTTGTATTCAATGCATTTAGATAAAGATAAATATTTGTGAAGAATAATTGAAATAATAATTATAAAAATCATGAGAATGAAATTGTGATAAAGGAAAAAAGGGAAAATAAATGTAGAGACAAAACTGAATTGTGTTTTGCACAACTTTATTGTTTGCACTTGGTTTTGCTATTTCTCTGTGTCCGCTGATTGCGTCGTCGGCAACATACTCTGTGTACTCTCATTCTATACACGAGAATTCCTGGTGAAATGAATGAAATGGGTGGGAGAAAAGAGATAAACAAAAAAATAAATGAGTGAAAGAAGAGAAAATGTACATGAAGGATTGAAATGAATTTGGGAGATCAGGATTTTTTTGCTGTTGACTTTAGTTGGTGATAATTAAAACATTTATTGACGGATTTTCATCGTTGAAGGGTTGATATTGAAGAAAAAGCGATTTCTGATTTAATGGTGGTGAGAAAAAAATTTTATTATGATTATGTGATGTCGAAAAATGCGAATAATTGTCAGTGAAGTTAGAGAAATTTTGAGAATTAATTTTCGTGAATTCAATCGAATATTACAAGGGATTCAACCACCCGATTTCAACCCCTGACCACATCATTTCAACCAGAAAACGATTCTCTATCAAATACACTGGGTCACAACCCTCAATAAAAATCCAACATCCCTGAAATAACCCCCAATCAATCTAAACATTCTCACACAAAAATCCCACCAATTCATGAAATGTTGAAACAAATTTTCCAATTCAATTGACAACATCTCCTAAGCTAATTAACCGATTTCATCCCTTAATTCACTTACTTAACAAGCAAACAGTATAAAGAATGCATTGACATGTCGTTCAACCCCCCTATTTCCCATTTCATCCCCCAAAAGAACCACCAAATGAAAAGTAAAACATCGATAAAAAATTTTTCAACCCTCTTTGTTTCATCCCCATTCAAAATATTTTATCACCATGTCAAAGTCGATAATGCACCAATTCATATATACAAACACACAGGTCGTGAATGCGTTTATACACCATCCCACCCCTTTTTTTCCAACCCTCTTTCACCAATTTTATTCATTCTCTCTTGCACTCACACAATTTTTTATTTTTCTCTTTCTTATTTATTTATTCTTCTCTTTTCACCTTTTTTTTTCTTCTCATATTCCTTTTGCTGTTGATAAAAAGTGGAAGAAAGTGTACAGAACGTCTCTGGCAGCTGCCGCTCTCCCCTTTGACTTTAAACCACCCCTTTCTATATTTGTATGTGTGTGTATATATAAGGGATGAAATATATGACATATGGATACATGTACACACATATATTACAAAAATGCGACGATATGAGAAAATTTCTTGGCATCGATACTTTTCTCTTTTCTCTCAGCGAATATTTTTTTTTTTTCCATTCATTTTATTATTTTTTCTTCGTCCTTTTTTTTTCGAGACTTTTATTGCATCGTATATAAAACGATGGGTCTTTATATCTATATATTCTCTCACTATTTTGTAATATTTTTGTTGCTTTCCTTCTCACTCTCTTTTTTATTTTTTAGTGTTTTTTTTTTATGTTTTCCCAATGGCGTCGTATTTCTTCATTTGAGTTTTATTATTTTGGTGTTATTTTCCTTTTTTTTCATCTATGAATTTGTGAAAGGGGGTTGATAAAGTCCAATTTGTGAATTTAGGTTTTGTTTATTATTAAGAAGTTTTTTAAAATTTTTATAACAATAATTATTGTTTTGTTGTCAATTGTTAAATAATATTGAACAGAAAATTAAATATATGAAATGAATTGAGAAGTAGTGGGGGGAGGAAAATTTGAATTGAGGGAAAAAAAAAATTGTGTGACGAAATAAAATTATCGATGAATTGTGAAGTAAATTTTAATTTTCGATTTGAGCTTTTATATCCTACGATCGACTTTATGGCACTCGTCGTGATGCAGCAATCGGCTTAACCCTCCCCAACCACCCCCTCTATTTTCCATACTCTTTTGCGCCTTTTCGTTTTTTGTATTTGTATATATATATATATATATATACCCACTCAGCAATCCAATCGACTTTCTGGTGTCTGCACGATCGAAAAAAACAGAAAAAGAGGCTAAATGAAAAAAAAAAAAGGGAGGAAATTTTCATCCTCTCATCTTTTCCAATACATTCATGGATATGTGAAAGCTATCGGTGATTTTTCAATTATTTATCTCAATTTTTTATATTCGATAAAAAATGTCACGTGATTTATATATATATATATATATATATATATATATATTTTTATTGGATGAGAGAAATAAAAAGGGAATATGTTGATGAGAATCGATAGATAAAGGTGGCAGAGAGTGTTGGATTATTTATATTTTTTTTCAATTGTATTTTTCGTTTTTTCTTTAGACTTTGATTGGATTTTATGGTGAGGTGAATCACGAATTTTAATTGGCTTTCAGATGATTTTTATGGAGAAAATTGTGAAGAATTTAATGGTGTTGAGGGAAATTTTTTATTATTAGATTGAGTCACTGGAAAATTGAATTAAAGAAAAAAGGATTTTTGTGTGAATGGTTGAAATTGTGGAATTATTGGGAATGAAAATGTGAATTTAATTTCAATTTTTTTTTACGGATTTTATTGAGCCATTTTTATGGTTGACCATTGAAAATTGATGGAAAAACGATGGCCTAACTGATGGTGGTGGAGAAAATTTTTTATTATATCAATAAATAGGAGGAAAATTGAGTGAAAGGGAAGAAAAATTATCCATGAAGATGTAAAAATTCGCAATTTTCTTATATAATTCAATATTAAAGTAAATAATTAAGTGTGAACATGGTTAAAGATAAAAAAAAATAAATTATTGCATGACGACAAAGAGAAAACGAACAGTAAGAAGAAGTAGAAAAAAAAAAAACTTTGTAAGCGAGTAAAGACATGACTTTTAATATTAAAATTAACGGACTTGAAAGAGTGTGATAAGATTTTCTTTTTTATTTTATCATCCACTTTTTTCACCCTCTTCTTTTACCTATTCTTTTTTATCCCCAATTTTTTTTTTCCACCTTCTTCTTCTTCTTCTTCTTCTGGTCCATGAGGTAGTGTACGTCGACTCATTACCTATTCTTCAACAGAATCGACGAGAAGTTGAGACAAGAGAACACTCGGTTAAATATACGAAAGTTAAACTGTGTAGTTTTACGAAGAGAAAAAAATAAAGTTTTCACTAACGAATAGTCATCTCGTGACAGAATTCAATATATGCATTCATTTAATATACATATTATAGTGTGTCCTATATATATATATATATTTAAGTTGACCAAAAGTTTAATTAAAAGAATTAATAATTATTACAAATTTAATTATCGAACTTGAATAAATTTGAAGTATTTTAAATTTATTCGTTTTAACAATTCTACAATTTTATTTTTCCTTTTTTTTTTTTGTTCTTGATAGGATAAATTATAGAAATAAATTATGGGAGAAAAATAAATGTGGAATTGGCGAGGAAATTTTAGGAATAATTGATGGAAAATTTCATTTTTATTGGGAATATTTTTTACGTTTTATTTTATAACATTAAATATTGCAGTGCTAAATCTCATTCAATTTTTTTCATAATCCAAAACAATGGTAGATATCGTGACGATTTTTATTTTAGTTGAAAAAAAATAGAGAGAGAGGGGAAAAAAAATTATTATTAACATAAAAAGACTTTGAAATTCACCTCGTGGGAATGCGACGACCTCTACCTTTCTCTCTCATCCAATAACTCGATCCTTCTTCCCTTTTCCCCTTCATTCTCCTTCTCCTTCGTTCCCTACTCTATTCTGTTTTTTTTTTGTTTTGTTTTCATGTCCCTGTACTTCAACACAACTTTACAGCTCGTGATATCGCTCGATGAATCATCTACCACCAACGAATGAATACATTCAAACAACTTCTACAGTTCTGTATCTCTTGCGCAACATTTTAGTGTATATAAATATACAAAATGTGAATTTTGTTGGGTTGAGAAAGGGACCTGGTGTCGTTGTCGTCTACTACACTCAAGTTATTCCTCTATTGTAACAATGTAATGTTGCTCGAGTGTTCCATCATGCATAACCTAAATGATTTTATTATTTCACTTCGTCTCTATCTCGCTCTCTCTACTCTCTACTTTTTTTTATATTGGCTTCTGTATTTATTTATTCTCAATTCGTAACAATTGTTATTTTGTAATCGTATTATGATGGGGAATTTATATTTATTAGTAAGAATTGATTTGGAGATGTCATAGGTTAATCATTGATGAAAATCTGTGAAAATTTTGGTACTTTTGATCAATTATTTAAACTATTGGATAGGGATGAATAATTATCTGATTAATAAAAATAAATATCCATTTTTTTCCTTGTGCGATTCTCCAGAAACAAGTTTCTCACTTTTTTTCTATCCCGAATTGATTTGGAGATGTCATAGGTCAATCATTGATGAAAATCTGTGAAAATTTTGGTACTTTTGATCAATTATTTAAACTATTGTATAGGGATGAATAATTATCTGATTAATAAAAATAAATATCCATTTTTTTCCTCGTGCGATTTTCTAGAAACAAGTTTCTCACTTTTTTTCTATTTCCAATTGATTTGGCGAAATCATCAGCCAAACAATGACAAAAATCAATGACAATTTTCATCAATTATTCAAACTATTAACCCAATGATTTTATTGACAATAAATTTGAAAAAAGAAGATGCAATAAAAAAAAATCCTAAATGAAGAGAAGGGAATATTTGGGGTTGGTTTGAGGGGTTAAAGGAAACTTTCTGGCCAAGAGAGTTTGGAGTTTACCACGTTCCTTGTGCAAATAGTGTTTCTCTACTGCACTAAACTTCTTCTTCCTATATTCCACTCGCAACTCAACTTCGCTATGCATTTTACTCTTGGTCTTTGGGTCTATTCCTGCTCGATGAAACGCATCAAGTGAACATTTCTCGTGTTCTTCCCTCATGGCAAACTATAATACAACGCAAGGGTGAAAGAGAGATAGGGGAAACCTTTCCATATAATCCCAACCTTCCTACCATATATGTCTTCATTTTGTATCCAAGGCTTTCGATTTCTATTGGATAACGTTGTTTGATGCTAATCCAAACGAGCGATGTCGTTAAAATGTACCAAGTTTTATGTTGATGGCTGTCAGCTATTATCTAACAATATTATTTTACAACGAAACTTGGAATATAAGATGAAGTATTTTAGTGAATTCACCAAGTTAGGTTGGATCTTTTGTTGTAATTTTAACATGACAATTAATTCTATCAGTTTTGTTTAATTATTTTTAATATTAAGAATGAAATGTTGATGTATTATTGAATATCTGGTTGGTTATTGCAGAATTATTCCAAGTTTTCCCCAGAAAGTAGGGAAATTTACAAAGGAACATTTAGTTGGATGAATCTTTGAGTGGTTTGGCATTTTGGTTATGTTGTTAACAGTGTTTATTGATGCGTATGCTACTGACGGGTTTGTGGTTGTTGAATTTGGTTAATGGCTGACAGCCACTTTGATTGCCATGAGTTTTAGGCTTTTGGAGAACTTGGAAAGTTGATGAATAGATGTTGGTAGGTAGGAGAATGATGTAATGAGAATGTTATGAATAGTTTTGATATTATGAGATTGAATTTTGGTGGTTTATTTTAGTTTAGATGTTGATGTGAATGGATCCATCAATTTATATTCAATTGATGTGATAGAAATGGATTATTTATCATTTGGTATTGTTTATTTTAAGTATTGAGATTAAGGAATAGTTTTGTGTAACAAAAGAACAAAGTTCTAATCAGTTAAGTAACGAATTTGATTACTTAACTGATTGCATTTTCAATCTGAAATGTTCTTAATGCTATCAGGTGTTTTCACAGTTGACTTATTTGACTATCGTTAAACTTTGTGGTTGGATAAATAGCAGAATATTACAATTGTAATTTATCTTGAATGATTTTGTTGGAATAATTTTGGATTTTCTCAGTTTGTAGATAAATATAAAAGAGTTTTTTTTTCTGTTATAATGATCTGTTGATTCAGTTCTGAATTAGTTGAAGTTGTTGGAATATCTTTAATTAATTAATGGGAATTTCGAAATAGAATTGTTGGATTTCAGGATATTTTCATATTCTTGATACGATTCTGGATGTATAATTGATAGCATCAACTCTTGAATCAAATTAATAGCTGGTAGCCACTTTTATGGCCAATTATTTCACTTCTCTAGAACTTGGGAAGTGGATGAATGTTCTTGAGTTATATAACGTTCAGGTTTCATATAATTCTGCGAAGATGGGTGTTGAATTAACCAGTTTCAAAGGCACTTCATCTGTTGGAATCAACGATTAATCAATTCAGGATCAGCTATTGGATATCCAAATTAGACAGAAGTTTCCTAACATATTAATCGATGAAAACCACTTGATATATCTGAAACAATTTGTCGAATTGATGAATAATTTCTAATTGTTATCCTATATTTTATATTGTTTATAAAAACAGTACACAAATAGTTGATATTACCAATTGAATCAAAGATAAAGATTAGAATTTTTCCAGTTTATTTCATCTTCTTTGTGTTTATATTTTGCATTGATAGTTCTGTTGATAAAAGGAACAGAAGAAAAACCTTCTCTGCCAGTTTTTGGCAACAGATTGCACAATCTGTCGAATCTTTTAGCTTCAAATCTTATCAAAGTTTCGTTGCTTTTATTGCCCAGTTCATCCACTGTCTTTCATTCTTTCGTTTCAGTGGTTTTGTTCAGCCACTTTATTTTATTTTATTTTTTTATCCACTCCCTCATGTGGGAATTGTGAGAGAGAATATCTGACGTAGCTGAAATGCTTCGACAAGCATCACGTGTAGATAGCACCAAGGGGACAGTTATTACCAAACTGTGGATAAACCCTAAAACTTTGGGATGAACTCGATGGGAATATTGATATTTTGGATTTGTTCGTGTGGTTGTGAATTGTCTTTTACTTTTTTTCTTTTAGTTTTGTAAATCAAGAACTAGAAAGTCAATCATGAACTCTTTTATTCTTCTTGCCAACTTTTGTTTTCCTGTGGTGTTGATTTTTCTTTGTTGTTTTGTTCACTGTGGTGGTTATGTGATTTTATATATCCAGGTGATGGCAGATGGCTTTTATTGACTATTTACATTGTTTTTCCGTTGGGAAATTCACGACTGCGGTTAAATTCAGTGATATATATAGATAGAGAGTGTTACTGAATCAATTTTCCTTTGTTCTTTGGTCGCGTGTGGAGTTACAGTGTATAATGTTCCTCAAGGCATAAATGAAATGCGTCTCTGTTTGAGCGTTGGATATCAATGTATGTATGAAGTATTATGTTTGCATGTATTTACTGTTGTGCATATGTGTGATAGATTGTGTGTTTAGTGAAGATATGGAGACATAGAGAATGAAGAGACACATGTCTGTATTGCAGTATTACGTTTGCTGGTTGTTGACACTGTTGATTTTACCTCGACATTATTACACCAACTATCTCTTGGTTTTGTATATTCTGTAAATATTTTGGTAATTGTTGAGAAGTAGGGAAATTGCAGAAGCGGGGGATGTATTGAATTTTTGATGGATTGTTGATATTTTAGTTTGTGATATAAACAATGCGAATGTGAAGGAAATAAAATTTATTTGAACGCGATTGGGCAATTAGTTCTTGAGATATTTAATCAGCCATGGGAAAACTTTTAATTTGAGAGAATAGAAAGAATTTATTGTTAAGTTTTAATTAATTTTGTAAATGTTTTAAATATTTTTGTTTAAATTTGAATATTTATTATTGAATTATTAACTATTGTTTACTGGTTTTTGTGTTCTCAATTTATTGTATAAAAATAAAATTTGCGTGGTAAAACGTTTGGCAGAAATGAAGGATAGAAGAAAAGAAGAAAAAGAAATTTATCATAACCTGAAATTTACTCTAATTCATTCACTGAACATCAATTTTACAACTCTCACATCATCATTTTCAAGTTCATTCACCATAAAACAAACCATAACAACAAACAGAACATAAAAATCAATTAAGACTTGTTATAAGCTGGTTTGGAAAGTTCTTTTTCTTTTCCATTCCATCATTGAAAAGTTGCGGTTGCATTGATTGTGAAATCAGTTTGGAGGTTATAACACGATTTGAATGTGTTGAAGAGTAAAATAGCGGTCAAGGCGTTGCGGAAACAGGTGCAGTCATAAACATTGCGTATACATATACAATAATAAATGATAATCCACTTTCCAAGTGAAGTAAAATACATTTTTATTTTATTTTACTTATCATCATCGACAATTGCTGATGAATTTCACCTTTTTCTTCCGTTAGCTTTCATTGAGGGCTACCAATTGTTCAATTGAACAATTGGTTTCTTGGTTATGTTCACAATTAGGTGATTTCTCAAAGATTGTAAATGTATTTGTGACGTATACACGTGTATTGAAAGAGGGTAAATGGGTTAAAGGTGTGTTGTAGCGTGTCTATAAGAGTTTGGCATTAGGGTGGGAATAGAGAGAACGGACGCGATCGTTTGTTCGTGCTGAGAATGTCGATTCAAACTGCTGCTATCGATGCGCACCCACATATAGCTCTGCATACCAAATGCGTTTGGGTTTGTGTGTGGCTGGTGGAAAGAAAAAAAGGAGGGGAGATACGTTGAAGGTGATGAGGAAGGAGATTTAGAAGGGGAAGCGTGAGACAAACGGTCAACCTAGTGACTTATTTATTTATTTATGAGGTTATAAATAGGCTGATTGGAGGATATTATGAAAGTGAGAATGTTGAATGGGTCAGTGTGTTGGTTATGTTGGTAATGATAGGATTTTAGTGGTGGGGATTGGACAGGTTGAACTGGTTTGGAGGAGTAGGGACAAGTCGGAGAATTTTCATGGAGAAAGTAATTTTTATTTTTTATTTTTTATTCTTTGACGGTAGAAATTAGATAATTATTCTTTAGTCAGTGTTGGAAATAATGGGAAGATTATTCATACAGATTTTTTTATATATTAAATAAATTTTGATGATAATATTTATATAGGAAGTGAGAAAAGGGTTTTGTTAACGTGTGCATAATGCCAAGTGCTCCATCACTTCTCTTCCTTCATATAAACACATTACTACCCTTATTTTTTTTTCTTCACCCCCTTTTTCTACCTCTTTTTTTCTTCAACTTCACCGCAGCTACGTTTATAGTCCTCTAAAACACCTTCGAAATGAGTTTTAATGAGATGTTTTTTCTCTGTTTTTTTCTTCTTGTCTTATTTCACATTTTTATTTATTTTTCCTGCTATTTTGTATTGTGATTTTTTTTTTTTTTCGTTTTTGTTTTGGATTAAGCTCTGAGAGGAAAAGAATTGCCATAAGTTTTCATTGGTTAATTTTCATTCTGTTCTGTAATCAAAATTCCAATTAATTATTTGCCATAAACAATTCTCATAACATTTTTCACCACGAAAATAAAAACCCCATAAATGAATAAATATATATTTATATATAGTTTCATTCGCGATAGTCTTCTCAAAATTGACCGTTTAATCTTAACGACTTATCTATCGTTTCTCCATCCCTTGCTCAAGATAAAGAACAAAATGAGGGGAAAGAAAAAAGAGAAAAGAAAATATATAAAAACGAAAAATAACGAAAGAAAAGAAAATGTGAAGAAAAAAAAAGTCGACGACAGGAGGGACAAGAGCCAGACGCTTCTATTCTACGACAAGGCAAAAGGGCTTAGAAAACACTACCGAAGGGTGGATGTTAGGGGTGAGAGTGATCGATGACCCGTACCAACGATATCCAACGAATTTCCAAGAGTGGAATTTTCTTCTTTTCCTGTTTTTCTCTTCTTTTTTTTTTGTATAAACATTCTTCCAATTTTTTTTTTTTCCACTTTCATTTCTTTCTTTTTTTCTTCTTTCTCGTTTGATAATTTTTTTTTGTTCACCCCATTTCTATTTATTCTTTTATTTCATTTATTTTTTTTTCTTCTCTTCATTTCTTGTGTAATGGGACAAGGAAAGTCATGTCAGTGTGATGTCTTCGGTTCTTTTGGCAACAAAACCCTGAAATAAAAAATAAGGGGCGGATGGAGGAAGGGAGAGGGTGGGTGGATGTAATAAAAGGTAAAAAAAAAATTTGTTGATGTGTCTTGATAAAAGAGGAGTTGGTGAGGAGAAGTTTTAGAGGGTGGAAGTAAACGAAAAGTTTGAAGTTGACGTTCGGTCTCGTTTTCTTTATCTTTGTGTTTGTGTGTATGAATGTATGTATGGGAGAGGACGTTGACGAGAAAGTTACTAAAGAGGATTGCATTCTCTTAGTTTAGACATTGAAGACAACGACGAGAATGACTCTCTGGGCCTGGCGTAAAATTGATTATCATCATGCGCGACGACTTGGCAAGGAAACAGAAAGAGGCGAAAAAAAATAAAATTGGGGGAAATAAAAAAAGATAGTCAACGCTATCGCTATGATGTGCACGTACACATTTTATTTTCACGTCTCAACTCGTCATTTGCAGTTGAGAAACTCAATTTTTGTTGAGTTGACTGTATTTTTTTTTTATAGTTTATTTCGTTTTGAGTTGAATCGATGAATTTTTTGGTGGAGATTGGTGGAGGATTTTTTTTCTTTGATTGAGATTTGTGAGGAGTTTTAGGGGTGGATTTTTGGGGGTTGATAGGGGGTTTTGAAGGAAAAGCGATGGTGAATTCAATGGTGTATGCGAATGCTGGAAAAAATTAGAATGTCATAGTAGAAAAATTGATTAATGTAGAAAGAATTTTTTCTCAGGTTTTGAACTTTGTGAGCGATTGTGAGATTCCATTTGATGACTTTGATTGGATTTATTTCGGGATTGCATTGATTGATTTTAGTTTATGAGTAGAGAATTTGGAAGAAAAAGCGATGGGGAATCGAACGGTTACACGGGAAAATTTTTATCTTCATATTATGTCATTGAAAAATGATATGAAAGGTGAAAATTCTTTTTACAGGATGAGGAAGAAGAATAATATTTTATAAATATTGTAATGTAATAGTACAGTTACAGTCGCGAATAATCATTGAGAAAGTTTAATGAAAGCTGGCGACGGAATAGTATATTGCACGGTTTTATGAAGAAATATAGAGAGATAATCGCATGGATGGTAAACTCATCATTAAATTGTTTCTCTCTGAGTGCAATGGCAGATGTTTAAATGACGCGAAAGCGTAAACTAACTTTTATCAAATAAATATACAAAAGAGAATAAAAATGTCGCAATAATATCTCGCGGTTTATTTTACAGTGAGATAATATACAGTATTACAATTTTAATGCGCTTTATTTTATATCATAATAATAAATAAGCAAAAAGCTTTAATAGTTTGGTCTTTAATTTATCCGTTTTTATTTGAAGTTTGTTCACATAATATGAATTCATTGTAATGACAATTGTGTTAGTTATGGCGGTTGAATAAATACAGAATATGAAGGGATGATTTTGAGGTTAGTTAGGGCTATAGGGAATTCGGTTACGAATTGAAAAATCGCTCGTTTGGAAAAATTTGATTGTTCATTTTGGAGATATCATTGACGCAGTGTGACAGTAATTCAGTAAACGAACGTTTGGACTGACATTGAGCTGTGAAAGTGGGTTTTGATTCAAATTTTTGTAACTCCTACAATTTTTTATATTTCTACAAAATTCTTTCACTGTTCTATTGTTGTGAGAGTGTACAATAGAAAAGCTCTCTACGAAAAAATTGGTTTATCGAGATGTGCGTGAAATAATTTAGAGTTAATATGGAGGATTATACATTTCGTATTCAGGTATTTTATCAGGATTGCAATATTAGCCGAGTTTGTACTCTCTTAAATATTGTACGTATGCTCAAGCATTAATATTAAGCTTGTGAAAGCTTCGGGCGAGTATACAAAATCTTGACTAAGCCAAGTGGTAACTTGTATTTCTCTGTTTATCTTTTTTTTTCCTCTTTCCTCTCTTTACCCTTCTGAAACTCATAAAATATTCCTTTTGCGCAGTTCCTTCGTGTATACCAAAGAGAATAAACTCATCACATTTCGAATTTTATTGGAATGAAAAGTGAAGCTTATGATTATAATTATAATTATTACATTGAAGTATTGAAAAGAATTTCATTTTTTGTTTTTAACAATTTTTTTGAGTTAGAATTTCGTTGACAAAATAATTTTTCTCATGACTTTGATGGGTTTCAATTTTGGAACTAATCGATCAATTTTCATCGTTGTGCAGTGAATTCTCGTGGAAAAGCGCTGGGTAATTACGTAGTGATGATGGAAATTGCGAATTATGATATTATCCAATTAAAAATTGCGATTAAATCATCGGAAAATTAATTTTTGTTACATAAAAATACTGAAGGATGGGGAGAATATTTTTTCGGAGTTTAATTGCGAATTACTAGAGCTTGAATTGCCTTATTTTAATTTATCGATACTGAATTCGAGAGAGGAAACGATTTGCAATAAGATGACAACCTTTAAAAATTTTTATCGTTATAAAAATCCACACACAAAATTGAAAAACAAAAAAAAAGATTTCTTTAATTTTCATCAATGAAAAATCATCAAAATTATTTCTCACAACTTCATTTCCTTATATCTCCCAATCTAATTATTAAAATCTAACGATCGATCAGTAAATCTGAAAGTTCAAACGATAACGATTACGAAACCACCCTCAAAATTCCACAATTACCTACCCTAAGCCCCGAAAAAAATTAAACCAAACTTTGAAATATTCACCAAACAAAACATTTCAGCAAAATTTCTACAATTAATCATTCAGTACAATAATAAAAATTCTCTCATATGCCTTTTACAACCCCTTTCAATCCACCCTCTCATATAAGATAAAAATCTCTAGTAGCATATGTTTATTTTATTCCACTTCCATTCATATACAAACACAATTTCAATTTAAAATGGGTGTAGTATTGTATTATGCATATTTTTTTAACATTCACATCTTCTCCATTCTCGCATTTCCACTTCTACCTCCAACGCCCCTCGATATAATATCCATATTCGTATATACATCTGAAAGAGAGTGTACTACTCTAAAGGATATAAGTGAGGTGAAATTACATGAAAGCTAATGTATATTGCCAGTTGTCTATATCCATTTTCAAGTGTAGAAGGACATTTGAGCAATTTCGTGAACATTTAAGTGCAAATTATAATGGAACATTTCTATGCTTTCAAGGCGATTCAATGGTCTGGTCATGATGGTTATTGCTACACGAAAATGTTGTTAGTAAAGTTCTATAGAGAACTAGTAAAGATAAGTTGATAAATAAAACATAAAAAAAAGGATATATTTGAATATCAAAATTTATTTTTTCTTATATTTTTCTTATTTATTTTTTGAGTAATTTTAGATTTTTTGGTGGTGAGTGAATTTCATTCTTTGTATTTTCCCTGTTGATGTTGGGGAGGAATAGGAAAAAAGTGTGGAAAGTTTGTTGAAGTTTTGTTTTAGGGGATGTGACGGGGATTGGTGAATTGTGTGGGGGTAGATTGTGAGTTGGGTTGAGTTTTTTAGGGGATGATGGAGAGAGTTAAATAGTTGAAGAGTTGATGTGAATTTTGACATAATTTAATGCAGTAGAGTTAATAATGAAGAATTTTTCTATTTTTTTTTTTCTAATGAATTTGGGAAATTGAGAAGAGAATTTGTTGGATGTCAATAACATTTATTAAGCGTTAATAAATATTCCTTTGACTCGACTGTTGATGCGATTTATAAAAAAATATCCGCATTTCAATCGGTACATTGAATAAATAATTAATATCGTTTGTTTGTTTAACAATTGGAATATTCCACTGGATATATAAATAGATATGAAAATATAAGAGACAAATAATAATATTATCTGTCGATGACATAATCATATTTATTTGTATTGCGTTTGTCAATGATTTCACCATTTCGCATAATATAATTAAATTTCAGTGATTGGTCAATGATGATGTTTATAATGAGAGAGGAAAGAATTTTAATTAATAATATTATTTACAATTATTTATATCGGATAAACTCCAAACATTGCTTTAGCATTGGAATGGATTAATTATTTCACTTGACTCCAAAATTTCATTTCAATCAAATATTTCCACTGTGATAATTTTTTTTTTCTCACATAATTTTATACTCTTCAAGAAGCTTTTTGAAGATGAAATTTTTGATAATCTCAATGGCAGAGCTTTTTATAAACGCGAAAAAATAGAAAATAAATAAATAGATGATAAAATAGCCAAAATGAAATAAAAAAAATTGTAAAATGGATTTTGTCTGATCAACACAACGACACATTATATTCACGTGTTTATCGGTTTTCATGCAGCGACGACATAATAGGATTGAAATAGGGGGGTGGTGAGAGGGTGAAAAGCACCGCAGGGTTGGAAGGGCGTCCAATGGCGGGAAATTTTCCGTTCATACCATTGAGGAAATGTTAAAATGCTCGTTTCCATTTTCGCTTCCGGACAATTGACAGTTGAGCTTTTACGTTGAAACCACACGTGCACATTTTCCGGTATAAATGTATGGATGCATTTTGAATTTGGATTGATTGATTGACGTATATTGATGACGATGAATATATCAAACATTTAATATCGAGAATAATAAATATAGATAGAAAAAATAATGATGCAAGCTTATTAATACTGTGAAATAAAGTGAAAATGAAATTTTATCAATCTACGTAATTAATTGGCTGATATCTGATGAACAATTGATGTTGCCATTCTCGATATCTCGAACTCTCATTGCAATTCCTTTCTCTGGTTTCATTTCAATCTGAATCAACTGAACCAAATTAATTGGCGTTCATTAACGATAGGAAGAAATACAGAGAGATATTGGATGTCATAGTTAGGGCAATTTGGGTAAAATGATAATAATCATGAAGATGAGATGGGGGATGAAAAATAATTTATATATATTCAATGAGTATTAAGAGAAATGCGTTTGATCTAACGTTTATTATCATTGAAATCCAATTATTTCGAAAAGTTATGAGCAATTGTTGGAGATAACAAAGCAGCTGTTGACATTCAACGTAAATACGTAAAATGAATGAATTTCTCGGATGAAACTGCGAATCAATATTTGGTCAAGAAGTTGTGTAAACCCAATCCATATATGCATCGGGATAATAATTTCATCATTATCTCGAGTAGTCAGAAGTGCAATCGTATATTCCGGCATCGGCTGAACGGAACCAGAAGTGGAGGGTTGATGTTTGGATTTGATAGACGGAAGCTCCAGGCTGATTTATCCTATGCACATGGCATGGCAATCTCTATTCTGAATCATGTCTCTCTGCCCCACCTCTTCTGTTACACTCTCGGTCTTTGTTGATTATGCGTATTTCGATATATCTGTTGGATATGGAATGGATATTTACATGTGGCACAGCATTATCTACTGAATTGTCAGCTCGTACAAAATTGTTTTGATATTTTGGAGGTTTAGATTGGATTTATCCAGAATATTATTTTTGGGTCGCAGGAAATGGTTGAATATTATTGAGTTATCAGTTTTGAAGAATAATTGATGTTTCCTGCGCCCTAAATGTTCTTTATAGGAAAACTAATTTGTCGAAATCAATAGTAGAATTTTTTATTTATGAGGATTATTGTCATAAATTTAATTAGTGATGTTATAGTTCAACTGGAGCTTTTACAATTGGAAATATTTTGGGATTTGGTGTTAATTAATGAAGGTGAATGTATTATCAGAAATTGGTGCTCACTAGGAGGTGACTGGGGACTATTAGTCGATATCACTGACACTGATTGGGAATGTAGGATGTGGGATATTATAATCAGACATTCTGGGAGTTATATTTATCTGAAATGGAGTCATTCTCCTGTACTAGAGACTGATTATTCTGATCAGTGGCCCGATGACTAATTAATCCCTTCTGTATTGCGAATATTCTGTACCACCTACGGATTTGTGCCAAATCGGCTGACCTATCAAATGAAGCTCTGTTCCTTCATGAATCTCGACAAGTTGTCAATTCTATAAATTGAAGTTAATTAATTTCTTGTTAAACATTGCGATGTTTTAATACTAAAATTCTAGATTTGTTGATTTGTTCAACTGTTTTATAAATAATTATGAACAATTATTGATGTTAAACAAAGTTTAATAACAATTTAGCAGAGATTGGCAATATAATTCGGAATTTCTGCTTCACTCACGTAATATCACAGTGAGATTTTGAATTGGACGTGCATTCAACCGTGTGCAGCGATAAATTCTTGGCGTCGCCGGAAGCAGCCGGAACGATAGTCGTGTGATATCGAGTAAGAGTCAGGGGTTTTACTCCCTCATGCCACCTCCTCACAGAAGGTCTGGTAGAATAACACTGAGAAGACCCCAAGTGCTGTGATCGATTTATCCAAAACTTTTGCGCTGTCTGATACTCATGAGGGGGGTGAGAAGGGAAAAAGCTGATGGAGGTTTATATACAGTTGATCGAAATACATTTCGAAGCTTGGCCGGGATACTGGTCTCGGACGAGCGGTGTAGCTTAACGGAACTGCTTGTCGTGATTAATTGCACCAATGTCCCAGGTCAATGGTGGTTTCAGATCGATGTTTAACCTCACCAAACACTGCGAGATAACGATAGTTTTGATGCTATCATTAACCTCAATTCTGAGATTATTTCCTTGAAGAAATGGAGGTCAGGGGCGCAAAGCAATGGCGTTGTTATAACAGTGACTTTATAAGTTTCATCAGTTTTAGAACTTAGAAACAAAAGAACGATTCCATACAATCATTTTTATGTAATGAAAAATACTTTTATCCACATTTATAAGTGCACAATTTTGAGTAAATTAAACATATTTATCATTGAACTATTCACTTCTTATTATCCAACACTTTAATCTGTATCAATCTGTAAATTGCACTCTAATAAATAAGTTCGACGTTGCAGAATCTCATTGAAGTGTATTAAGTTAGTTCTTCATGAAAGCTTTTCAAATTAATTATCAGTTTAGCAATATTGATATTCAGGTAGCATTGATGGAGATTGAATGTTGGCCCAATGGGATTTATTAGAGATAGGAGTTGGGAGTGATAGTGAGGTCCCTCGATTCATCTCTCTCTGCCAATTACGTTAATCACTGGACAAATTCACTAGCTCTGATGTTACGTCTTTACATATATGTCCCGCTGGGCTGTTCTCCATCCCTTCAGTTCCAAATTCGTTATATTATTATTATATATGGATATATGTATGTGTATGTATGTAGAGATATGGAGATGTAGAGATAGTTTGGGGGGTGGAACGACCTTTCTTATTCATCCAACGTTCGCGCACTCGCGCTCGTCTTAGTCGAGTTTAACCGAGCATTAGCAGCATAAATCAAAACTTGGTTGGATCTAACTTCCTTTCCTTGGTGTTCTACCTTCCGTTTCACTAGTCGTCGTCGTAGAATCTCTGGTATTCGTGGGTATTTCATGTTCAATTCTCCCAATGGGAGAGATTAGTTATCAACTCCAACCTTATTATCATGAAAAACTTGATAACTTGTTCGTTGGTGGTGGTGTTGGGTTTATTTTTTTCTGGTTACTTCTTTTCCTTCGCTATTTTTGAATAAATTTTCGTATTTTACTGGATAAAGTTGGTTGAACGTGATTGCTTATGATTTTTAATTTATTACGTTGTGTGTAAATTGACGGTGATTGAATTGGGAATATTAACTAGTCCAATTGAGTTTTGAATTTAATTAGATAGAAATTGTGCAGTAACTACTGATATTAATTGATAGCGATACATCTACTTGTATTGACTGCAATGGCTGGATGGACTGTTCATCAGTCCAGAACTTTCCTCGAACGCTGTCAATACAGAGTTGTAATTGAATATCTGATTTATTTGGTTAATTGCAATATTGTGAAATGTTGAATTTATGATGAGGTGGAAGAGAAAAGAAAGTTTTTATGAGAAAAAGATTGCAAAGAGTCTTTTGAAAATATGTTAATTGAATTCAAGTGCACCAAAATGCCATGGTGAATGAGGAAAAAAGAAGTTTTGGCAGCTTCTGCTTTTTATAATTTTTTTTCTAACGCTGAAGCAGAAGATAATTTTGGCTGGATGACTTGGCCATGATGGGGCCAAGTTAGGGAAGAAAGAAAAGAATAAAAAACCTTGGCAGTAAAAACAGCATATAAAGTTTGTAGGGTTCATCCCTCATTTCTATTCATTGAGAATATTTATTTTTCATGATGTAGCCACTGATCGTAATTGAAGATTGCGCGGATGACATACAAGACCAACAACTCTGTTTGGTATCGCGGGTTTTGACAAGATGTGAAAAGTTTGTTGAATGAAGAAAGACGGAAAGATTATTCTTCATATAACCTCTTTTCCGGTATCGTTCATCTTCATAGTGAAATAGCCTTTCTCTTCTCCCACCAGCTTTTGCTTTACTAAAGGAAGTTGCAATACACTAGCCAACGCATGTGAGGGGATACATTGGCCGTTGGGGTTTGGGGTGTACGTTTTAGTGGTTGACTCTAATCTGGTGGCAATTAATCTCGGTGCTAAAAGCACCCGGCAGTCCGTGCCGTCGCGCCATCTCCAACGACCCAGATTCCTTGAGAGAACGGATAAAGAGTTGAACCGAAAAGAGAGAAAGAAAGAAAAAAGAAAAAAGAAAAATAACACACAAATGTTGAGAAGAGAAAAGAGAAATAATAAAAATAAAAACTAAGCAAGAAAGTGAAATGATCAGAATGAAAGAAACAAAAAGTGGAATTCATAGTCAGAAGTTTCTTGTCATGAAGTTACGTCAAACTTTCGGATTTTATGTTTGTCTATTTTGTATTTTTTGTTTTAGTTTTTCGGGGGTTTTGTTTTTATTTCTTCAGTCTTGTCAACTATGACAGACCTTTAGTGTTCGCTTTTTGAATTTCCTCCCAGATGGCATAAGATATACAGGAACTTTGTCTGACTAAATACCATGTCGACAACTCCGGCGTTGCGCCATATTCAAAGACAATGGTTGCACCCGTAGAACAAAACGACAATGTCTGTGTCTCTACCTCTCTGTCATTGTCATCGTCATTCGTCTTCCGCTTTTCTCTCATCGCGTCTACGCCACCGTCCCCTTGTTCATAGTTATTCTCTCATCTTCCATATCCTCCTTTCGACTGTGCCACAACTGCTTTTCCTAACTCATTTTCACACTGGTACAATTCATTCACGTCACTTTTAGATTTCGTCAAGTTTTCTTCGTTCCCCTCTGTGTCAACTTCAACTTTTTCTTCGTTGGAGATACTGTAATTAATCTCAGTTTTTTTTTTATGGTTTCTCGCAATTTATTCCACTGTATTTTCTCATCTGTTTTTTTTTCTTTTCTTCTTTATACAACGATCATTCTCCCATTCGCGTTTCAGCTCTTCGCTGCCTTGTTTTTAAATTGACCTATCAATCATCCGTTGATCCGTAAAACCGTAGAATTTTCCATGCCTCTTTTGCGCTGAATATTCTCGCATGGGTATCGATTTGCGTGAAATCGAATGAGCTCTCCAACGAACCTATTAACATTCCCTAGAGAGAATTATTTCGCTGTCTCAGAACTAGTTGGAGTTGATGAATTATTTTCACGAATATTTCATGCTCTGTTTCACTGAATATTCTGGAAATGGCATTTGATTATCAATCAAGAACGATTGAATGTTCTTCTTTAAGACAATCTTTCATCAATCTGTGAATTAGAAGACGATTTTTATGTCGAATGCAGAATTGAATTATCTTCCAGAGTTCTGCAATAAATTAATAGATTCCTCTAAATTCCGGATGAACTGTCCAAGTCTGATCACATCTCTGGAGGAATTTCATTTATCTGTTCTTAGAACAAGTAAAACTTCAAATAAATGCAAGGAAATTTCTTCTTTGTTGCTTTTGCTTGTTAATATAATATATCCAAAGACCTTCAGTTAGCTTCCGCTAGAAATTCTTCTTCTCCGCTTTTATAACCAACGTTAAGCTGCCAAGTACAATAAGTAGAGTATGCTCTGTTTAATTGAAATTTTCCAGCATTGCGAACAGTATAACCAAACGACATTGCGCGAGAGCCATCTTTGTCTCAAATGTATATACACAAACATTTACAAATACAGACGCATACAGAGTAGGGTTTGTGATATTCTGCTGGTGACGCGCGACCATATCCGGCTCGCGTTCCTGGCACTGAGCCCAGGTTGGCAATCCAACCCCAATATAATATGAAATAATATAATTAAAGAAACCAAGAATAAAAAAAATAAATTGTCCACTTACACTAATTTAGAAATTATTTTAAATTATCATTTCCCCTACGAAGGGTTTTTTTTTTCTTCTGGTTCTTTTTTTTTCTACGTTTTATTCCGGGTTGAATCATCATTGCAAACAGGAGATTGGAGGGTTACGGGACACAGGAATAGAGAACTTGAAGAGCAAAAGCACATGGACTCTCGGCGTTCCATCTGAATTTTAGTCGAGGATTATGCAGATCCGGCCATCTAATATTCCGCTTTGCATCGTGTTAACCCGCATTGTTGTTTATATATACAAATGCTATCCCGAAGCATCAACAAAGAAAAGTGGAATAAAAAAATTCAACCTCCGATTCTTTCTTCATTTTCAATCTTCTTTTTTTGTTTTGCTGTATGTATAATTTCTTTTTCATTAATTTCACATCGTTTTTTCCTTTTTTTTTCCGTTTTGTCTCATTGGAATAATCTGGTTGACTCAACGCTACGTCGTATCTTCGTTTCCTTTCACTCTGCACTTCGTTGAAGTTTGTCAGATAAAACGTAATGGACTTTCTTCGGAAGGAAATAAAGCAAAGGAATTATGAAAAGAGTTTGGGTTCGGATGGCAAGTGAAGAAGAAAACAAAAAAAAATTGAGAGAGCTCTCGTGTACGTTTTGAAAAATATTCCAAAGTTTTTTGATCAAATAACTTATACGACAAATAAGTTTGATGTCAAAAAGTATTAAACTTTTTTTTTCATCAAACATTCGAATGATTTTGTCACAATTTATCAATATTATTATCATGAATAAATAATTAAACTTAATATCAATAATATTATTGTTGTTTATAGTATTGAATAATATTTAATATGATGATCTTTTGTTTAACGCAAACCAAAAGTCTCATCACGAACTCTCTGGATATCTCTCATTCTGTTTTGCTATTAGCAATTGTTATGTGATTATCGGCATTACGGTTTGCATTGAGGGGGGGTTTCTACTGTTGGCGACATGGTTTAGGGCTTTTCCCCACTCTCCAATGTGGAAAACTCCCCGGACGTTTCACCGCTTTACTATCGAACGATAATCCGATATTCTGCTCTCGGGAATACGCGAACTCGTTAACTCTCACACAGTCTCATTTTAACCCATCTCACTGTCTACAATTTTGTACCTACCATGAATGAAATCTCCGTTATATTGATAATCGATTTGCAAGAACCACGGCAAACTGATTGTACAACTTATTCGATTTCATCAATTTTTATTCACACCAATAGTTATTGATGATTAAAGTTCATATTACACTTTTTTTTTCCTCATTAGTTTTTATTATATAATTTTTAGCTTATTCAAACTTTATTTTCCTGTACCATTACAGGAAAAAAAAATATTATAATACTGAATAATATCTGTACATCTGGTCGTTTATTTATTTATGGTTTATTGGAAAATGAAATAGGAATGCGAAATAAGTGAGTGAGGGGAATAGTAATAATGATAATAAAAAAAAAAATGGAAGTAGAATGGATGGAATAATGACGAGTGCTCCCTTTTTTTTTTTTACGAAGTGCAAAATCGTGTTCCGGGGATCGTTAATGGCACTCTCTGTGCATCGAATGCATCGATGCAATGGAACTCATGAATTTATCGAAACTGTACAATTCAATATGTGTGCGCTGGTTCTTGTGTCTAGTAAAGAATATTAAAGATTGAAATATATTTTTTTTTCTGCAGTATTCTGCATTTTTCGTTCTTCCACTATCATCATCATCATCATTAGTTTGTTCTACTTCGATTACATATTGCGTAATTAATTAGAAAAGAAATTGAATTCGAATTAGCTTTGTAGCTATTCATTTATAACAAGTCTGTTTCCTACCCTGCGGGAAGATTTGAAACGTAAACGACGCGACAAAAATATCGGAAAATGATTTTTCTAGTGATATATTGCAGTATCGTAGTGATATTGAAACGGACAGAGCTAAAAATAGGTCTATACTATGCATCAACACACCTTGACAGAGTTTTTAATCATTCATAAAATCCACATATGAGAATTTCAGTCGGTATCATTTTTTTTTTTTCGTATTCCAATTTTTTCTCATGATGTACTTGATCATTGGAAAAAAGGTACACATACAAAGTGTATTGACTATCTGTCACATGACGTCATACGCACAATCATTATATATAGATGTCAAGCGACATTTTTGCTTGAACACGAAGGAGTGAGTGAAAGAGAATCAAAATGTGAGAGAATGGGAAAGAGCTTTGTCGCTTTGATGCACGTTGCATACCCTCGAGCTTTCACTCATTCGCCTCTTTCGTTATTCTCTCTTACACATTTGCATTCTTCATACTCTCTCACGCTTTATGTACTCCATTTTTTTTTCTCCTCCCTCCTGTCTTTTAAGGGTGCATCACGCGTTCTATTTGCTCTCGTGACACCGCGCGAGCGAATCCGGCTTTTTATCCAAGCTTATCGATCTCTCCTCTCCTTTCTCTTTGCTTTCCTTTCGTCCAACTGTTCTATTTTATTTTTATCTTCGCTTTCTTTCTCACACTCGGCTTCGTTTCTGACACGACCAGAGTTGGTGAACAGATAAATACACACAACACGAATGTGGACAGTTAACGTGCGAATCGTTTTGTGTTTTTTATTTCGTCTATTCTTGATTTGAATTTTGTTTGTTGGTTTGTTTCTGTTTGTTGCTTATTTCCTTTTTTCTTTTCTGATTCTGTTCAACATCGATTTTCTCACGATGCAGATGAGAATTTTCTGGTGTTTTATTTAGTAATTGTAGAGGGGTTTTTTATTGAAAAGCAAATTATGATTTGTGAGTGTAAACATTTTTAACAGATGTATTTTATTTAGGAGAATGTTGGAATGTTTTTTTTAATGAGAAAAATTTAGGTCTTGAAGGATTAAAAATGTGACGAGAATGAATTTGATGGAGAAGCATTGTCGTTGTATAAAGTATTGAAATTTGATATGTGAAATCTGAACTGGACTTCCAGTTTAGTTGGCAATTGTGTTTACAAACACGTTCTTGAACACGATAATCATTGAACTATGTACAATATGATATAACTTGAAAATTGATCAGTTGTAACGTGAGAATTTTGTAGAAAAGAAATCGGATGGTATTTCAATTCTCTTCATCTTCCAATTTTCAATAATTATTGATGTGCTGTATCAAAATTGTTAAAAAAAATTTTTGCCAATGAATTATTTCTTTATTTCAATTGTTCAGATATATAAGAGAGAAAAATATTCTGATCAGATTCTCTCCTTCATTCTTGGTGCACTCACTCAACTCTCCTCTCGTTTATATCCACCTCGCTCGTCTCTTCCGCTCAGAAAGCAATTTAGTCGGTGCCTTCCGGATCCATTCGCTTCGTCTATCTTTTTTACGTTTATCTCTCTTTTACTCATTCACTTTTACCCATTCGCATTCTCTTTTTACTTGGCAGAAGAATGGCAAAGCCGCGCCCCCGCTGTTTCTCGCTAACGAGAATTTCACAGAGATATATAAAAAGACATTCTATATAAAATATATATAGATATTACATATCGATTGCATTTTACTATTCTCTTGAGTATCCAACGATTATTTGTCGCTTTCTTTCACTATTTTTCATTGTGAAAATAAAATTTTTCTATTATGTACTGCATCATTCTTTATCTCTTCCACTCGATATAAAAGACAATCTCACGTTCATTTTTTGATTACTTTATTGCTTAAATTCAAACTATTCAATTTCATTTGTCATTTTTTTTAACTTGTCGATAGGAAGTTATTGTGTTCACCCTGAAAATTAAAAATCGGGTTTTTAACAGACCTCGACGGACAATCCCAGCATAGCTTGCACATTTCTTGTTTATTCATTCACTATCATCATCAGTTTCTAACTATTCATCATCACACTGAAGTTCTGTCGTGATTTTTACGCTAGACTTTTAGCTTAACAGGAAATTGTAGTTTTATTTTAGTAAACAATGACCATCCAATGTCTGGTTTACTTGTGGGTAGCAGGAAATTGACAAGTCTTCCCAAGACAGTGCCAAGTTCAATGAGAAACTTGAAATGACATCTGGACGTAACTCCCGGATCTAATAAAAGTGATCATTCCCAATGGATCTGTTCAGTAGAATCAACTAGAAATTCGTAGATCGTTTCTTAGAACTTCTAAGTTGTTTTATTTTTATAGACAATTTCATTTTCATTTCCTATTTTGTGTCATTTCACACTACAACTCAAACAAAACGATCAAAATATATGAAAATTAATAATTTATCAATCTATTTCTTCTGTTATTCAAGAAAACTCGCCATTTCCTGCATTATCTCATGAAATTTGAATGTTAATTCAATTCAATTAGTAAATTCAGGGTTTACTTTTTCTATTTTCATAGGCAACTCAGTCTATGATATGAAAATAATGTTAAATCGTTTATCAACATTAAAATATATTTGAAAATTTACATAAAACATTTCATATTTGCGTATTTGAAGAAAATAATTTTCCTTCTACCTGTTACATCCCCTTTACCCCTTAATGCGAGGAAAATTTGCTATCGCTCACTGTGAAGATTCCTTTGAGAGTCTTTTTTTTTTCTGTTCTTAACCTCTCACAAGATGTTCACGGTTGGACTCATGGGAATTACAGACATCAACTATGTTTTTTCATCCATGAAAGAATTCATGTTGACAGCGCTACATTTTGCGTTGAATATTCGAACAAAAGTCGAGAATGAACAGAATAAAAAATACATTATAACACAAAGCACCTTTTTTTTTATTCATATTAAATGTGTAGCCCTTTTGTCAGGGGTAAACATCTCATATTGCTCCCAGTAGATCAATTTTACGTTTTTTTCATGAAAAGAAATTTCGCATTCATAAAAATAAAAATGTCGATAAATTATTCGTTTTTCTTTTCATATTTATTTAATTTTGTAGTTTAATGTTGTTCCTATTTTTATGTAATTTATTGTTACTAAATTATTGTCATTGTTTAAACATGAAAATCGATATAAGAATGAAGAAACAACAAAATTTATTTGCATCAAAGACATCTCATTAATTTTAAATCGAATGCAAATTATCCTATGAATATTCGTTAGTTAATTTATTTATACACTGTTTACAACACACAAACTCAATTAATACCGACATTGACAAAATTATCATCACATTGAATAAATAGAAAATTTGACAAAGCAAAAATTGTAAAAAAACTTTTTTCATTAAAATTTTACCCTTCAATTTAGTCAACTACATTCAATGGGCTCAATAGCAACTGACGTTATTCAAAGTCGCTATGAATATCACCATTAACATCTCATTATCACTTATCAACATATAAATGAAAGAGAAAAATTATTTCCATCATTTTATCATCAAACTCTTTTTTTTTTATATTCTGTTAATATACCATAGGACTTTGAGCTCTTTGATGTGACACATATGGCTGCTTTGAATGGAGCAATGTATAATCCACAAAGTTGAAAGACGAAAATAATGAAGAGTGAAGAAGATGAAAAAAGAAAAAAATTGATATCAATACGCCAACCTCTGTTTTCATCTTTTTCCATTCTACCAGTGTGCACTTGAATAATAAAATCTCGATATCAAAAGCAGCATTAAAAAGCACATTGAGAAGGGGTTCGTGTTTTTTTTTTCTTTATATTCTCTATGAAAAAAGGGAGGAAAAGGGGATGGAAGCAAAAAAATTTCTCTCTATTCCTGAATCCTCGTCTGTCCTCATCATTTCTTGCCTTCATACTATTGCCAACCTACCTCTTATCACACATCAACGGTAGGAAAGAGTGCGCGAACCCAAGTGCGAAAGCACGCCATGAATAATATTTCGCCAGAGGGATTTCATCTCCCGTTGCGAATATTAAAATATCGAAAAGCGTCACTTGGTATACACCCATGAGAGCTGAAGATGGAGCTTTTTTTCCTTGAAAACCGGATGTGAAAATATATATTGTGTTCATACTGGTGGGTGTTGGCAATGATTTTATATACACTGAAAATATCTCAATATCATGAGGGAAAAGTGTGATAGTTTGGTATCCATATATGAAGCTTGAAAGCTCAGATGAATGACAAAACGGCTGATGGTAGAATTTGCAATGAGGAAAATGTTGGGTGGGGTGTCTTCTTTACCTTTTATATTGTTATGATCATCCAAGCAATATTCACCTTTTACATACATCATGTTCATATAAAGGTACATAAATTTATCTACAACAGCAGGATGCCAGTCATTCATCTCGACTCCTGCAAAAGCACCTTGGAATACATTCTATTTACCCCATTACCATACAGTGTATCTCTTGTGTAGTATTGCCTCGCATCTACTTCCCCTATTCACACACAGTCGTGCGAATAGGAGCTTCGAGAATGCAATAGATGCCACCATGCGTGCTTCGTGGCCGGAATATTCCATCATATGATATATTGTGTATTTGGATTTGGTAGGCAAAGAGCTATCATTAACACTTGGCAAATATTTATGAGTGTGAATTTGATAGAAATTTTGGTACTTTTGAAATTGTTTGAATGGGAATACGAATGTTGGTAGATGAGAAATGAAAATAAAGGTTATTAGAGAAAGCGAAAAGCTTTGTGAGTATTATTTTAGAATTTTATTATCTGAATTATTTAGTTTTTTATTTGTCAATGAAAATGATGTCAAGTTTGATCAATTTACGATTATAGTTATGTCAGTTTTGGGGCTATCGTGCGCGAACTATCAATCACAGGTATCGATATATATATATGAAATTGTAGAGGAGAATTTAAGGAATAGAATGATATAATGGTTTGGTATATTTCGAGAATTTTCCTAGAAGATATGGTCAATCAAAGAGTTATGATTAAAATTTGCAAAATGTTGGAAAAACGTTTTGATCATTGATTGACCTATGACATGTCCAAATCAATTCATTATCATCTAATAGTTTAAATAATTGATAAAAAGGTTCTACTAATGAACAGTAGTGACCAGAAACCAATTTCATAAATTCAATAAATTAATTTACACCTTTGTTAACTAAAATTTTATTTGTTCACTATTCTATATGTCCTAGAATCAGTTGGAAATGGCGGATGAATTGATTCACATCCTCCTATCTGAATACAGAAAGCACTTGAATAGTGTGAATTTTCCCTTTGAGTTAGTACCCGAATTAAACTAGAAGACGTTATTCAACATCGTCAATGGCATCAGAATCGTTAGTATTGGTTAGATGGTAGCGTAGCAGTTGGTGTATGCACTAGCAGCATGTCGCTATTGACAAGATTGGTTAGGAAAGGGTGGAATAAGGGAGAAGAGGTTGGTGGTGGCTTTTCTTCCCGGACTGTTGAAGGGATGGGTATGAGGCAATGTGAAATCGTGTCGTGAATAACGAGTGTATCGAGAGCTACTATCGTCGTCCAACTACAGCCACCAACCATTTGGATGAAGCTTGTGTATATGTTGGTATGCAGGAGAAAAGCGTTGGGTTAGGTAGGATAGATATAGCTGAAGGGTGAGCAAGCGAGTGAGCTAGTTCATTCTGAATGACGTTGCTTTGCATACTAAGCTCGTACAATCATGTAGGTAGCGTCGTCTATTTTCCAATGTATATGTATATATCATAGTCGCATTATGCACGAATTCATTCGACCATTTTGAAGGTAGAGGGGAAACTTATTACCAATCTAGAGCACGTCCATGTGCCGAGGGAAATGATGTGTCCGGTTGAAGGATGCAGTTTGAAGTTGGGAAGGATCGAGTTGGTTGATTAAATTAGTATTCAGGGTATTGCGTAAATGTTGGAATATTATGGTTAGGTAACTTCCGTTTTACTATTCTTCCTTCTTTGTTTTTTTTTTATCATCTGATGGTTTGGATTATTCTGAACATTTTGAGGATTATGAAAGTTGATGGTGATTGTTTGGTATGAGAATATTTTTTATATTTGTGTTGGGCCAATCTTGGGGAATGTGAGAATATAACTTTGAGCTTTATGTCTATAAAAATGGTGACATTAGATGAAACATAAAAAAAGTATTGTTTTACGATCTTTAAAATGGAAATGTTTGTGTAATTTTTATTGTTTCAACCTGTTGCGTGTTTTATAGTTTGGTGTAAAATTATGTTGAACTATTTGTAAAGTGTTGAGCTGATGAAATTAACAATTTTCATCAACAATTATTTCTATCTAGGTAGAAGAGGTTTTATAAATTCTTTGGCTTTTGGTGAAATACATCCCGCGGCAGATCTACCACCATCCATCGTCTAACCAAGCCAAGTTCACCCAAAACTTCTTGGCATGAAATTCTTGGCGCGCTCGTTGGATAATTCCAAAAGTTACCTCACCGTTTCCGAGTTTTACTCCTCGTCCATTGAGAATAAGAAAGATATTTCTGGGCTGATGCCACGCGTATCCAATTCTTCATGGAAGCGTTCGTTATTAATTTCACTGGTATTGGAAAACAAAAAAATTCTGTTCATGTTCAATTGATCTTCAAGAGAATTCAATTTAGTCCAAAGATATCCAACCAATTATCTTTAAAATCCAAAGACTTCACTCCACTTCAGATATCTCCATCAGATAATTTTTAACTATTTAAACAACTACCTTTTTTTTATTCCACTTCACTTTATTCTGTGTGTTTAGCGTGTACAGTTGTTTCAGACTTGAGAAAATGCTTATATATTTATCTCGTTGCAAACACTGTTTGCCAAAGAGGATTTACCCTGTCTTGCAAGTTTTTATTTTTTCGTCCTTCTCCACCCCAGTCGTTGAAAAAACTTTCTCCACTAGGATTTTTCCATCGTGACGACGTAGAAAAGACGCATTACCCGGCCAAACAAGATTTCATTCTTTCCTCTCAATCTCCCTTTTGTACTGCCACTGCTGCATCAACATAACATTGTCCTCTTTCATATTCTTACAGACTTGTTTTGCTTTGTCTTCAATAATAACAATACAAAGATTGTAAAGAAAAATGTTCCAATATAAAAATTTTCATTTTGCCTACAAACATTACTGAAATAATGCTGATGCACTTGAGTCATTTCACGAGTGTCATGGCGAGTGTATGGTATCCACGTACAATCTAAAGTATGCTATAGAGGTTTAGTAGAAACTTTCATGATGTAGTTGGGCAGCACCAACCACAAACTTCCATCCTTGTCTATAGACGGGTGGTTTTCTCGTGGTTTCTCTTACAAGTCCATCTAACGGTTACTTTGGACAGATCCTTGAGACTTTCACCATCTATTAGATAGCTTTGTGTACTGTAGTATCCAACATCAAGTATCTTCACAAGTTTCTGTTATATTCTTCTACTGAAAGGATAAACATTGGATCGATTATAAATACGGCAACGCTGTATCTCTGGTAGACTTGGTAAACCTATAAAGGAGGAAGGAATTATTCACCTCTTTCGGAAAGGCGCAAAATCCACGAGGGGATTCGTTGGCTTAGACTTTTACTCATGGGGCCAGCGGAAATCGAGTAGGTCGATAGAATAGCCAAAACTTCCATTTCGTTCTATACGTGATCGACCTCATTTCCACCCTAACTTCCTCTGACATTGAGAGCTGGTAAAGCGTTTTGGGAGTACCTATTTACCCAAACCTTAAGCACTCATCTATTTCCTGAATAGATTCTGGATTTGTTGCTTATTTTGAATTACATTTTTGTTCATAATTCACGCGTTTACATTCAGCTTGGTGATGGTTATTTAATTCATACTTTTCTGTAATTGTCACAATCCAACTGGAGTTCTTAATGCTGCTTTTTTTTATCTCTTCCATTTTCTTCGCTTTCATTTCTTTTCTTCTTTAGAAACAGTTGCATTTGCTAATAACACTTCATGGTAGTGGGGAAAGAATTCAACAATGTCGTCGTTGTCATTTTACCGAGCAACTGTGCAAACCAGATGAGTAAAAGCAATTCTTCTTGGCAGATAGTAATGTCAGCTTGAGCTTGTTCTAACAATGTACATGTGTATATATATACATATAATACATTGCACGAATTCATCCATTTTGCATGGGAGAAATATTCATGTCGCATGATGAGAGAAAGCCTGCAGACTCAAGGAAAAGTTGAGTGAATTCACGAAGCCGTGTGAGCTATGATAAAACGACTATGATATTTGTTTTTTTTTATCATGAAAATGTATGATTGCATCGCTTAAATTTATTAACATCATCAAATTTCTAAACCAATCAACAAACACGAGGATATTATTTAGTTTATAGTCAATGTCAAGGATAATTGTCCTGCATTGACATTTAACGATGGTGATAAATTGGTTGATAGACGTGATTTAATTGACAGTGATGGCTTTGACCTCTATATCTCAAGTATCAACTTATCAGATGAGATTTATGGTTAAATTGAATTGCATATGTCTGTTAATTTATTTGCATTTCAATTTGTGGATGAAACGAACAACCAGATGAATGATCAAACAACATTTGAGAGATTTATTCTCATGATTGAATGAAACCGCAAATTACCAAACGAAATTCGATGCCTTGTATGCGTGACCAGAGATTTCCTGATGGCCCAAAAGCAAATTTCACTAGCTCTGCATCGTTGAATATCCTCTCCCTCACCTATAGGTTACCTCGAGTTAACTCCCAATTCTGTCCTCCTTTGTTCACCCGCTGTCTCGTGCTTCCACCCTCTCACTGTCTCGCTGTCTCGCTGTCTCTACATATCTCTACCACTGCTTGTGTATAGACATAGAGTATGGAGCAATTAGAGAGATAATCTCGTTGTTTAGATCGATTAGGGCTATCAGCTGAACCACAGTCGCGTTTGGTAATGTCTGGAAATGCCCCATCGCTCGTGGGCTTGTCCACGATAATCCAACCGGAAATCATTCAAACATTATGATCATCATCTAGGTGTCATCGTGTCAAGAACTAATGTGATATCAGTTTGAAATCGAACAATCAATTGCAACTGTTCTATTCTCTGCTCTTACAAATTCAATCAATTAAGTCATCTTCAATAGTCAGAAGTTTCAGAAATTGTTGGAAATTCAGTTGGAAAGTTGGATCTGTATTTTCGCTAATTCACTTGTCGGATTTAGTTGATACGGAAAGGTGAATTAATAGCATTTCTGCTCGAGTTCAAGGATGAAGTATCAATGTGGGTTCTTTAGTGCATCCCTTCACGAATTTTCGGAGATTAAATTCCCTTTCTCTTACAGCTCTTTTCACACAATCCACACATACATAAATGCTTATGTGCGGTTGGTTATGCATACGTAGATATAGTTTGTTCGTGTATACTATGTTTCTATCTCAGTGGGGAGTAAGTAATGTTGATATGTACTCGTGGAAAATTTTCACGTTTGCACATTGCCACTGGCGAATGTTGTATGCACGCGGTTGCCAACATTTTCCGAGACTCTGAGCTAATTCAATTGCGTAAAATAACTATTCGTATATGCATTTCTGTTGCTTTCTACTGAAAATTATGTTGCAAATGACTCCATTCCCATGGGTATGTCCAACCAAATGGAATTCCATTTATATAATTAGCTCTATATTTAGACAAACTCACCAAGATCTTTGTCAAAGTCACAATGAACTTTTGACAATTTATCACAGTTGAACATTTTACTGAAATTCATTCTGTTGATTTTTTTCATTCCTAACTTTCATCATCATTTTGAGGGATTTTTTCTTTCATTGTGAGTACTTTATAAGCTATCGGCTGCCAATTGAGATGAAATTGAATTATATTTGGCACAGACGGAAGTGAGTTAATCTATTTCTCGAAGCCAACACTCACCAACGTCACTACCATCAACATCAGACCTGTACTGGAGTTGATGCCAGATGCATTAGCAGTCAAATTGGCTCATGCAACCATCTCGACGAATCTATAATGCTCTGATGCAACGTACTGTGAGTGAAGTTCTCTCCCTTTCCCTTTACATGCCAAAGTACACCATCCTCTTACGACCTCTCGTAGGGGAAAATCAGACCTTCCACATGAGGGGTCTCTTCACAGTGCAGTTACTGGCGTTAGTAATTCACTATCTCACTTCTACATCCATCAAATCTGTTGGTTTCAATGAATTTCCTGTACATCCAGTGAGATTAGTTGGGTCGAGAGTTAATTTTTAATAACTAACAAAAATAATCTGCTCAAATTTAGAAAACAGATTATGAGAAAAACAGAAGTGCAAAAGAAGTTACAACTCTTTTTATTTTATTTTAACGATTACCAGTAAAGTTCGCTTGGGGGCGAATTTTTAACCAACCCCATTACCATCACATCCTTCAATACGATCACGTTTGCACCCTCGTTTGGTCATAGACACGACAGGGATAATAACTTTATCAGTATCATTTCCTACATGTCGATAGGATATAAATGAAGTAAACTCTCTTGTGTCCTTCAATACACTTGATAAAAATTCGCAGGGTTGATATTGAACTTTCCAAGTATAGTTAAAAAAGAAAAAGAGAATTTATATTGAAGATGAAGTTGACATTCACGAAGATGTAGCACCATCGATTTATATTTCTAACTCAATTTCATCCTGTAAATTCACGACTCCATTTTCTGATAAGTCTAAGTTGAAATTAAAATATTTATTGATTGGTAAGTGGAAAAAAATGTTGAATAAAAGTGGAAAAGGATGAGGGGAGTGGGTGGGAGACGAAAAAAAATGTATCTTTAAAGACTTTTTTACTGGTTTGGATTTTTATTACTCGTGTTCAAGGAATATATAAATATATAGTTTATGTATAGTGTATGAGCTTGGCCTATAAAGGAAGTGAGTTTATAACCCTCACTTTCGTGTCAACGCGACGTGGGCAAATCTACCAATCCAACTTCTACCCAACCATCCCACTAACACAAATGTCCTGTGAACATATAAAGTGAACAACGATAATAAGTCATCGTTGTGTGTAGCGACACGCTTATGTATAAAGTTATTAATTTTATCGCTCGGTTACCATCAAAATAGTATGACTATGGTGCCAATGTGGATGTATGTCGATATAAAAAAAATTTATGTGTATAAAATATAACATTTCTTTCTATCGTTCAACTTCAAGTCATTTGGCAATTTTATTGATTTTCACATTTTGCTGGGTGGTGATATTTTACCTTTGTTATTATTTCTTTTTATTTTATTTTTTTTTTCGTGTTGTAAAACCATTTTATGACCAATTGGAAAATTTGTTATGCTAATGGTATATTATTTTCACCATGACACAAATGGGAAATTAATATTTACATGCATTGTAATTTTATATTCAAGTTTTTATGGAGAAAATAGGGGATGAAAAATGATTTTAACACAATTTTTGTTTTTCATTTTATTATACTACTTTGATATTTTATATTAAATCTATTGAATTTATTTTCATTTATTTTATTTAACTAAAAGTTTTATTCATTTATTTATTTAATTTTTTTTTTGTTTTCTGTTTCCTCACTTTATTCACTGGCGTGTGAGAATCCCTCGAGTGGCTTCCGTCGTATTTTCACAATCGTCCACTCTGACCTCTACTTTTTTTTGTTCGTATCTCGTGTCAGGGCGTCGACGCGCAGTGGTACGGGGATGATTGGGGTAGGGTGGTTTAGGGGTTGGTATGGACTATGCAAATTCAGAAGAGCTGCATACGCCAACAAAAATTCAACGAATTATGTTTGGCTCGTGGCACTCGTTTGTCTATAGACTTTTATTTCATAATACCTTTGGTGACCTTTGCCAATAGTTGAAAAAAATGTATATTTATATTGTTCTAGGGTCAATATATGCTAAGGGTAGGGTTGAATTGTGTGAAGTATTCTCCAATGTACCTTTCAATCACTCAGTCAAACCCAGACATTATATATAAAGCAAAAGAAATAAATCAAAAAGGAGGAAAAAAATAATAGAGGAGATGAAATATAAAATATGGAAAAAAATAAAAGAGAGGAAAAATAATGATAATATAAAATTTACTGCAATGAACATTTTTTTTTGGTGTTTCTTCTTTTTTCTATATTCAATTTCATCCCTCTGTGAACAATTTTTATCGTTTAATGAGCCATGAAATTTTTCATTAATCCCAGCTTCACTCAATTTTAGTTGCAAAAATGAAGAGAAAACGAAGTAAACTGGAAAAAAACTTTCATCAAATATGAAATGAGGCAATTTGTTATTCTTCGTTGGTGGTTTTTTTTTTTTAACTTTATTTTTAATCGAGGGATTCATTTGTCGTTTGTGAATAAAGGGGTGGAATACAAAATGAGTATTATAAATCAAATTTTGTGTTGGCAAAATAAATAGAAAAATAAAATTGCGAAAAATAATTTTAATCAGACAAAATTTTCATCAAACTTTATCAAACAAATTTTTATTTCTATTCAAAAATTTTCTTTTGACGTCCAGTCTTTTTCATCATTTTCTCTTGACCCTATTTTTTGCTTTTTTTTTTGTTTTTTTATTCGTGTACATACACATGAGCGCAAAAGATATTACCAACCCTTCATCCTCATATGTTGTGCCATGTCGTATAATCGGGTCGGAGATAATTTACGCCAGTGGACGCGTCATCGCTACTATCGCCACCCTCTTTTCTCCCGCCAATACCGATACATATCACACTATACTAAAGCCAAACGTGGCACGAATATGTGTGAATATGAAGAGAGGGGGGTTTTGAGTGTGGGTTTATTTACGCGTTAGTTTATCGCTCATCCGTCTGCATCATTCCAACATTGTCGAGCAGAAGCGAACACGCGTGACATACGACCTATATACACATATGTATATGTATATATATATATACATGTGTGAATATATATTCATATACATTTGTATATAAACATTTATATGATCGATAACGCTCGAGTAACAATTCACACCGATTTCCATTTGATTTTCACAGTTTTCACAAATAATTTTCTCGTCATCATTTGAAATTGCATTTTCCATTTGTTTCAGGGGTATTTTAATGTTTGCGATCAAAATTTCATGAATATTTTACTGTTAGTATTGAGTGGGATTATTTTTATCAGAGAATTTAATTACGGTATTTTTATTGAGTTAATTTTTTTTAATTATATAAATTTTTAGTTATTTGAAACGTTGTTGAACAATTTGGTCAATGCGATTTCATTGCGATTGCGTTTAATCAATCACAACTTCTATAATTATGAATATTTTTTGACGCAACCAACGGCAAAAGATTGTTTATAAAAAAACGAAAATTTTGATAGTTTGGAAATTTTTTTATCATTATTCCTTCTATGTGAAAAAATTATTTGAAAAATGCCCTAATTTTTCAAATTTTTCTTCTTTGCCAATTTCACAGAAATTATTTATTATCATCCCTTAAATAGTTTAGAAAATCGTCTCCGAGGCATTCAATGTCAACAATTTTTCTTTATCTGCACAATAATCCAGTTTTGATGCATTAAAAAAATTGACACTCTTGCAATGGTTTTTATTGAAGTAATAATAAATTTTCATCACACAATTTATCACTAAATTTATCTGATTGAGAAACTGCTTTCGTCCTTCGAATGTATATAAGAGAATTGTACAGGTGTCTGTTAAAATAACTCGTGATATCTTCCAAAGTCTCCAAAGTGACAAGAACGTTTGTCGTACCAACTACAATTTCATCAAAAAAAAAAAAAATAACTAAATACAGAACTCAAACCAATATAATCGTCCTCGATACTTTCCAACTGAAGTATTAAATCAATAATCCTGCAATGATATTTTTCGTACCACTGTCACATACTATTTCCAATTTTATTTTGATATTTTTTATTATTATTTACTTTATTTTTATTGAATTTTTCCTTTTATTGTTCTCCTTTTTTTCAATTCATGAATTTTCTTTCTTACTTCAGGACATTCTTCAATATCAATTCACATTTTTATTCTTCACTCTGCACAATTTTATAGATAATTCCATTAGTTTGATGTACGAGAGATACTGAAAGTGGAGCTTTGACACGTCTGCCATCTAAACTTTTATTTTTCATCTTCATAATTCAATTTAGACTGTGTATCAAAACCAATTTTATTTCATTTATTTTTCATTATTTATCCCATCATTCACTGAATTATTATTTTTCTCCATTCACCTCTGATGAAATTTTGTATTAAAATAACAACAAAACTAAAATTAATCCCCAAAAAAACCACCCCCAATTAAATATTTATCTCTCTACGACTTTAAACAATAGTAAAATTAATTTCACTAAATTATTAATTTTTATTGTATTTTTGTTTGGAATTTATTGAAAATCGTTTGCGATCAAGGGGGAAAGAATTCTCGAGAAAAAATAGAATTGAGGAGGTGGGAAAAAAAGAAGAGAGAAGGGTAGAAAAGAAGAAAAAGAATTATACCTTTATCGACAAAACTATTAATGGGGCTTTGAACTTGAAGAAGTAGATGGTCGGTGTACGTGAATGAATAGGAGTCACATACTATTAAAGTGAGACTCCTTTCAAGCTTCTCCCACTTCTGTGTGCACTTGACGACGCGTTTTAGTGTGTACATGTATGTATATATGTTTGTGAGCAAACGAGTAAGAGAATGAGTGAAGTTCACACCCATCAACTACGCTTTGGTGACTTTGTTCTTCACTTTAGTGTCACAAAAATACGTCAAGGGAGAATTTATGAGAGGAAAAAGGAAAAAGAAGAAGAAAAAAAAAATAAAAAAAAAGAGGCTGCCATTAAATATTGACGTATATGTAAACATGTGTGAGCTTACAGTTGAAAGATTTTTTTTCATTTTATTTCAATTGCATTTAAAGTCAAACATTTTATTTGTTTAACAATTATTTATATTACAGATTTTGTTTATTTGAAATTCGTGAATTATTGAGAAATTTAATAAGAAGAAAAGAAGGAAATTAAAGATTGTTTTCTTTTTCTGTTGCAATTTATTTTGTTTAATTTTTATTATTGGGTGAATTATAACAAATATTGAGACAAATCAACAAAAATTACTTTACCATAAATTTAATATTCACATAATTATGAATTTATTGGTTTTTTAGTCTACAAAAATTTATTGTCATCATCAATTCTACTTTTAATTGTTCGCAAACACAAAATACCATTTGAATTTTCCGATGATCAATTGACTAAATTACAATAACTGTCAATTAATAATTCACACTGCTATTTTGATTATACATTACGTCAATGTTTAAACAACGCTTTAAATTACCCTATTGCACCTGTCCAATATTATTATGGTTTCCATTTGAAATAATACAGACGTCATTAACCTCCTTCTCTATTTTCATCCAATCACAATCACAATTTTAAACTGATAATAACAAAAAATTATTAAACAAAAGCAATAAACATTCAAAACGACGAAATAATAAAAATTAACTTTAAAATATTTTTCATAAAACAATGTCAAACGATATTTAAACAATTGGGATAATTTTAGAGTATAAATTAAATTTTAATGTGACATTAAAAATTGATTAAATTGACAAATTGCGAGTATATATATGTAGACGTAATTTATACATCTGTACATGTGTGCTCTATTTAAATGTGTATGACAGAAGACACTTTGACGATGAAATTTGAATAGTGGAATAATTGTCTCAGAGGGTTTGAATTTCTAGAATTGTTTCTTAGTTGCAAATTAATTTCAAACTATGAATAATTAGTGAATATTGTATAATTTTTCAGTTCATTAATCGATTGTTTTAAAGTTGAAACAGTTGCGTCATCAATTTTAGAAGTGTTTGGTATGTTTAGTGGCTCCAAGACGTGTTTATTATGAAACTGTCACGAACTTTCATCACTTTGACTAGTTAATTTAGTAGAAACCAATAATTAGAGGTAATTTCACTTCTATAAATTGTGGAGTATATCAAGCAATAATTTTGTATCACTATCACATTTTATCAACCATTAAATTCCATCAAAGTTCCAATTTCATAAAAGTATCAAAATTATTTCAATTATTAGAATAAACTACGAATTCCAATCAATACTTTTATCAATTTCTGTAGAAAATTTATTAATTAGATTTTAAAGTTTTAAAAGATTGTGAAAAGAAAAATGTTTGGTCATTTTTGATATTTTTCCAAAAGTTCAAGTGGAAAAAAAATAAAGAAGATAAATTTATATATAAATATATTTGATTGCACCTATGGAACTGAACGTTTCTCTTTCTGTGCACGCTCGACCACACAAGAGCCTTAGCCGTTCTTCCGGGGGCGCATTTCCGGTCATCGGTCATCGGTCGTTGTACCTCTACCGACCCTGCCAGATTCTTTTTTTCAAACGATTGGACTTGGGTCTCATCCATTTTTCTCTCAATTTTTTTTTCACCCCTTCATCCGCCACACTTTATCTCATTTCTTTCTTATTCCACTTGGAACCACTTACAAGTCCATGTCCAGTTGCAATTTCAAATATCCGACACATTTGACAGTGCAATTTCCTTCTCGTTTAACTTTTTCGAATGAATATTTTCCGGCTGGATGTTTAATTGACTTGGTCAGGTCTGGAGAACAGTTTAGTTATAGGAAAAAAATGTTGAAGTAAAAGCAAAAAAAGAAACAATAGAAAAATATGCGAAACAGAAATAATGTAACATGGAAGAAGCTGGTACACATTGAAAGCGGGGTAAGAGACGTTACCAGGCTAACCGTGTCGGCAATAAATCTGTCAGCAGTGTGAAATATGCATCCGGGGAAAACGGCCAAGCCCCGGCGCAATCAGGGCGCAAGCCCGGAACAAATGTACCCCTCATCCCCTACGAGTACCAACCAAGTGTCGGTCGTTATCGGAAAATAGTTTCTGCCGCAGAATAAACTAACGCAGAAGATAGAGAATGAGCATGACGCGTGCTCTTCATATGACTCAAGGAGACTAGTTGTGAGCTTCCTTGATCAATCTGAAAAGATGATTGATGAAATGTTGATGTTTGTTTAGTTTGATAACTGTTTCCATGGTGATGTCACAGATATCGACCCTTTTACTGCAAGCTCAGCTGTTATTTCTCATAATTATTCCAAAATCCCTTCATTCCAATGTTTAATTTAGCCAAATTATTGTTTTTTAATTATGCAAATTACTCCTTAATCATCTGAAACAGAAGTTTTGGTTTATTGATTGTCGTTGTTTGGCATGAGATTGTCATAGTTGAAAAGCTAATTTTTAATATCCCAATTATTCTGCTGAATAAAAAAAGTTTTCATACACTTTGCCGCATAAAATTTTATGGTAGAAAATTTTTTGAAAGATAATAAAAATAAAAATGTCCATTTATTGGCTCTTCAACGTCCGGTCGTCCACTCTCACCATTGCCACGGTATTTTCGTGCTTCGCCTACTCTTCAGTATCTCTCTCACGGTTCTGTCCGCCAGCTAATTTCCATTTTTTTATATTTTTTTACATTCTCTACTCGACCTCTACATGTATTTCCGGTCAAAATGTGTGGGTGGGTTCAGTGGATGGTGTACACAGTGAAGCAGGACGTGGGATACGCGTTGGCGCCCACATTGGGGTGGCCAATCAGTCCTGGCCTACTGATTGCTCGTGTGCTTCAACCGAGAATTCCATTCATTGCGTGTATATGTGATGGCTTTTACTTTTGTTTTCATTGGAGCAATTTTGCCGATAGCGACAGATTGGCCATGGCTGTGACTACTGGCGAGAAATGAATGCGGTGAGAGTAGAAAAGAGAAATTTGAGAAATACTGAAAGAGAAATAAATGATAAAAATAATAAGTGTGATGAACAAAAATCCACCCGGAGGGAATAAAATAAAAATAAGTTGAAGTTGGGTGATAACTAAAGTTCATGTTCATAATCCCAACATATTTTTTCCTTCTGCTTTTCACTTTTCCATTTAGCAACTGTCAAACAATCATTCTTCTTCCTTTACTACTATTTTTTCTTTATTTATTATCCAACGCTCTAGATCATGAGTGTTATACCACAGTTTTCGATGAACTCTGCCGTGAATTGGCCCAAAGCGGATGAGAATGAAAGAACGTGAAATGTTTGCAACTTTTCCATTATATTCTTCCATCAGTTTTTTTTTTTCCTTGCCTACCTATTTTCCCATCGCAATTTTCCGCCGACGCCCGCAATAATTATTTTCCTCTATTTTCCAACGCTTCAAATCTCCCTTTTCTGAGTTTCCAATAACTTTCTCTTCATCCCCTCGTTCGCCAAATAATCACCCAACATTTTCTCACGCAGCCCCTCTTCATCTTCACCAGATACATTATCGTTCAAACTGCTGCATTATGAGCTTCGAGGGTATGCTTCGAATATTTATCTTTTATTTTTTTTTCTTCATTATTTCCTTTATTTAAGTAGAACTAAATAACCAGAATGAAAATAAAACGTGAACAGAAAAGTAGTTTACTGCAAAATCGATAAATTAAAAAAAAGATCTTCAATTAATTACGAAAAATTTAATTAACGTTCATTGGGAAACAGATTGGAATGAAAAAAAAGATGTTATAATAATAATATATGTGGAGAATAGCCTGAGGGGTTGAATGTCTGTTGTAGTAAATAATTCCTTCGCTATAATGCTGGATACATTAGTTATTGTGCTTGGAGGGTGCGAGTGGGTGCGTCATTCAGTCGATTACTACGAAAGTGGCAGGTGGTCCTAATTGGATTTATCAGGATTCCCCTAAGGGTTGCAATAGAATGGAGAGCGTTAGGTGAACGTAACTGTTGGGTCTGCGTGCAAAACTGAGACAAGATGAAACAGAGTTGATCGATATATATATGATTGTGCCAGCGGTGGTAATTAGGAATGTGTCGAGCAAGGGTCGGATTGGTATGTGGTTGTGTGTTGTGGTGGTTGAATAAGACGTTGTTGGACAGACAAACGCGACGTGAATTCTAAGAAAGACAACATGGAAGATGTTGCTGTGCTTAATCTACTTCGAGGAAAAGGTTCTTCACAATAATGCCCCGGAGGTGTTTGAAACAATGAATAACTACTTGATGAAGAGTAGGTTGAAGAAAAGGAACAAAAAATACCAAAACCACTTTCAGAAGGAAACTGTACAGAAGATCAGAATACGAAATTGACAGAGAGAGCTGTGGCTTTTTTATTTTAATCCACCACCTGAGATCATTTAACTTGGACACGAACTTTGGAATATGAATAATGGACATAACGCGATGGTGATGTCACGAAAGTTGCAGCTGTGTTAAGTTACTTCTGATAACCAACTCTAACAATAAGTTTGAACAATGTTTTGCACAAAGTATCAACTAAAACTATTCATTATTCAAATTAAAGTATTTGTTTTAGTTTACAGCATTGATAAGTAGAATTCTGTTTAATTCAAGTCATTACCTCACTCATTGAACAATTGGAATGATTTTTGGTGATTACGTTAATGAATTAGAGGATAATCTAATGGAAATTGACAGTAGTGAATATCCCTGAAATTCTCGTGATGCTGAGTGGTGATGCTATTCTCATGCATTGGATCTGTTCTCAATCCTGCATGCTTTAACACAAGCATAGAATGCAAATTGCAATAATCTGGTGAAATCTCGTACGCTGGATATTGCCAGCAGAATGGATTTGAAATTATCGTTGAAGCACTTGGATCAATTGTTTCAATCCCTATTTTGCTATAAGTCTTGAATTTATAATTCCAATATCTGATTATGATAAATTCAAACATATTCATTTATATGTTTCATATTGTTTCCATTAAATTCATTTGTACAGTTCTCTGCGTTGATGCTTCACTGATCAATACAGATATACAAATGTCGCTTCTCGTTTGTCACAAACATCACCAAATGCAACTTAATCCAACCAATCATCCGGAATTAATTAATTATCGATAGTAACGCTGTCACCTTGCTTGGGTGCTTCAGTATTATCAGGTGATGTTCATATGACCTCCTCAACACTCCTCCTTGTATCAAAGCGTCATACGTACTTTGGATCTTGCTACTTCAATATAGACATTGGTTTCTAGGAGCTTGCAAGACATAATCTTCGTGGGCGGTTGAGCATATTCGGTTTACCAAGGCGATTCGGTTACCCTTAGTATATAATGTGGCTTTCCAAGTTTCTCTCCACATCCACACAAGTCCAGTCACAATAACATACGATTGTCATCTTTGAAATTCTATCAGCAATTCTATCATTTCATTTGTTGATATTGATTTCATGAAGAGGTCACGTAATTCATTGAAAGGGCCAGACTTTTGTACCAATTGATAATCAAATTGGAATATACGAAGTCTGGAATTGAGATAAATTAATTTGGTGGTTGGAAAATGTCCATTTGAAGAAGACTATTTTACTTTTATACGAATGAAAAGTTAGGTCGGGGATTTAAAGGTTAAATTGAGTCCAGTGCAGTTGTCCAGTTGTCTGATGGTATTTTTCTTGGTTTACTAAAATGGTAAATTCAGAGAAATGACTGTGGATAAAGCACAATTTCACGTGAAACTGGAAAGCTCTGGCAATAATTTATAAAGTTTGAAACTTTTCACAGACTGTAAATCTGTTTTTGCCAAATGTAAAAGTTATTTCCACTTCAGATTTTGTGTATTATAATCAATCATACAATTTTAACATATGATCAAGGTGATTTTCACGCATGAAGCAAACACTTAGAGTGCACTCACGTGCTTGCATATTTATACCACCGTCCGATGTACACAACCCTATATGCTACAGAGCAGTGTACAGCTACTACCTTTCACCCCTAACTTCCCCGCTCCTTTGGCCCGCGTCAGCACGTGAAAGCTTTGATCGTCGCTTTATTCACGTGTACACAAAGCCCGCAAGCGCGTCGACCGTACATAGAGCTCTGTATGTGTTTACACATACAAACCATGTTATATCCACGTGCTGCTAATGTTCACTCTATTTATGTAGGCAACCCATATGAAGCTGTGTTTAATGTCTAATTTTTACTAAACAAGTCCTGATGATTTTGTAATCAGTATATGATTAAGGTTTATCAATATGTAATGATGGAAACGCCAATCATTAGGGATGAATTGATTTTACTGAATGGGGCTAAATCATTAGCTGCTAGGAAATCATTCCTGAAATTAATTTGGGAACTTGAATGGGCTTGCGTATATTTCCAGTGCCTTTGTGCTACAGCAATGGATAAAATACATCAAGGAATCTTTTCTTGTTCAATTAGAACTCGTCTAGTTAATATTTATGATGTAATTTTTTTTATAGTGACATCTAATTGGATTAGTTTTGAAGTAATTAATTTTTACCTGATGCAGGTTTTCTGTTTCAACTTGAAACTCACAAGTTCAACTGATATTTCAACATAGATCAGTCTCATGAATTTTAATTGCGTGCTCGAACATTTTCTCCAAGACATTTCAGACTCTTCATTATTCATCATACAGACAGTTGCACAGTGCGTCTTTGGCCTCCTTTGTCATGTCTGTTCTTTAGTTGGGCTCAACTTTAAATTACGTTTGTTGGATGAACAAAAGAGAAACGCACAGGGGCCACTCACAACGAAAAGGTTCACAGCAGAGGATGATTTTCCTGTTCTAACCAGTTGTGAAGAATGAACGTTCTGGTTCTCTTCGTCTCACTTTAGCGTTTGCAGTAGTTGAACTTTTGCCACGATGTCTTCGTTGAATCCTAACTATGTTGGTGAACTCATATTTCTTGCGATACGTGACATGTTTTTATTCCAAGATGACTTTCTACAATGTGATGATTTTTTAACTTTAATTCTATTGAATTGCCAATTGGATCACGAACATTAAATTGGATGTGATTGATCATTTTGGTCCTAGTTATCTTTGAATCTTCATGAGTTCATCAATTCTATTGTCCTCTTATCTACCTCACAAACAATCGCCATCATAAGTAAAACAATTTAGATTATCACAGAATTACAACAACAAATAGTTCGTATCCAATCAGTGAACGATTATCAAAAAAGAAACATTTTATTTTATTCATTCTTGCAGCACAAACTTGTCTCACAGTATTTCTCCTTCATTTTCTCTTGCTTTTTTTTTTTCTCCTTACCTTTTTTATAGCAACTAGTGACATTTCACCTTCTACATTTTCATTCGACACCTCCTTCAGACGTTTGTCGTACGATGTTTGATACGTTCTCGGTCACCAGGGACTTTGAGATAGGTAAAAAGAAGGAAAATGAGGAAGAAAAATGTTACGGGGAATGAGGGAAGCCAGTGTGAGAGTCCTCTGATACTTTCTTTTATTTCTCTCTTTTCTATTCCTTTTTTTTTTCATTCCAGCCTTTACTTTTTCTTCCTATTTTACTCTCGTTATTTCCTTTCGTCTGAAGCTTCTCTCAGTTCCTGTTCCGCCACGACTTTGTTCCTGTTTTCTTTTGCGTTCCACCTTTTTTTTTTTCTATGCTACAAATATTTTTTTTCACCACTCTCTCTTTTTCTCTCTTCTCTACACTTTGCTTCTTCTTCGCCTCCTTTTTTTTTGCTTCCTTTTTTACCTACCTCGCTTCCTTTTCATACCACTTTTTCTTCTATTGGCGCGGTACTGAACGCCTGACGCGACGACTGTACTACGCCAGCAAGTTTACTTCGTTTTAATGAAAAATTGGGAGAATCCATCCGCCTTCTGGTTCTACAACCGCCACTACCACCATCACCACATCCCTTTAGGCAGTGTGTTGAATTTTTTATTCCTACTTTCTCTCCACTAATATAACGTGATGTTTTTACATGTTTCCTTTTTTTATTTTTTTATAGCCTCTTTGGAATTTTTCTCCATCCTGAATCATTATTATTTCTTTTTCAACAACATTCATTGGCACTTTTACGTCTGGATTTTATCATTTTGTTTAATATTTTATCCAGATTTTAATATTTGCGTGTGGGGTTTTTTTTTCTCCTCGAAAATACATAAACAGAATTATCTATTAGAGAATATTAGATCAATGCCTATTCTCTATGTTCGTATTAATTTATTACAAGCAAAGAACAGTTGATAGAGAAAAGGGGAATGAACAAAGAGAGCAAAGTCAATGTACCAAATCTAAAGTGTTGGAATATTACATTGTTGGAAAATTAACTTGGAGACTAAAGTTTGATAATGAAGGAGACTATTCAGTAAGTGCTTGGATAAGTTATGATATTGAGCACAAGTAACTACAACTTATCTCTAACATCTTTGGGTTATTTATTTCCCCATAGAGTTCACCAAGAATTTTCTTATCGTTGTATTTAGATTTGACATACGTTGAATTCTCTTTTTTTTTCTATTCTTCATGTGTGTTCCATCTGAAAGAGATTTGTATTTTTCAACAATGATATTCCTTGGATTTTACATGCTCAGGTTTTTGTGTTTGGGTCTTCTTGCAAAACATCCCGAGGGAAATCGACGATAAAGCCCATAAAATTCTTTTAGCTTCTGGTGATGCTGCTGCATAAAATTGCACATAGATATAAGCCAACGATTGCTTTCCAATGTTTCTCATTTTCTCCGTGTTGAAATTTACGATTCATACACATTGAAAGTGTCCGATAAAGCTTCTGAAAAATGTGAAATATTTATTTTTAACATTTTCTGTAGAATTTATTCTTATGCTGTTGGATTCATCAACATTACCTGATGATTAATTGAATAAAAAGAATTGAATTAATGAAAAGGACGTTAGGAAGAAATGAATTGAAAGTAAAAATCATCAATTTATATTTTCTTACTTTTTCGGTTGTTCATTTTTGTGTTTCACTGATCCCACATCTATCTTTGGATTATCTCACAACTTTTAGCACTTTCCTGAGGATCTCAACGTTGTGCGTTCATTTAATCCTGGTCCTCAAACTTTTACCAGTGAGAAAATACGAACTCAACTCGCCTGGCAAAAGTCTCGTCTCACTTTTCTTGCACTGGCTTGTCCTTTTCTACGTCTGCAATAATTCCTTCGATGCTTTCTCGTCAAGGACTCTTCGTTCATGGTGTTTTTTTTCCATTTTTTATTTTTTATTTTACTCTTTCACCTTCTTCTTCTTCTTCTTCTTCTTCTTCTGCTTCTTTACCTATTTTTATTGTTCTTCTACTTTTTCTTCATTTTTATTTTCACTGCTGGCCAAATATCTCAAGTTTTCTCCCGCATTGCAAAGATCATTCTCCTCAGTACACTCAAAAGTTTCTTGGCAATTCTCCGAACTATTTTATTTCATTGAATTGAAATTGTAATGAAAGTATATGGAGAAAATGAAAAATAAAATCATGGAGAACAATGAATAAATGAATAAACAAAAATGAAATAAGTTTGATGATGAAATGCTGTTTGGGGGAATAAATTGAAGAAGTATTTTTAGATTTATGCAGAAGTTAGAAGTTCATTTCTACTTGTCATACAAAAATTTCTCAACCTTACATTTGCAAACTCAAAATAACCATTCAAATTTTAATATACAACTCTTAATTCAGCGTGTAATTTTCTAAAGAAAACCACTGGGAAAAAAGGAAAGAGAAATCACAAATCACCCAAGAAAAATCCAAAGAAACCAACCCCTTAGCATTTACGTAGACAACAAAAGCCCCAACCAGATGAAAAGTATTCACGAAGGATTTCTCGTATTCTTTTGAAGATAAAAGACGTAGAGGAGTCAGTAGCCTAAAGAAAGGAGAATAGAGAAGAGTAAGAAAAAAAGGTAGAAATTGCAAAACAAAAGCTCGAAGTAGTTGGGTTTTTGTCTTAAGACGAGTGAAATTTATCCGGCTCCTTTTTTTTCTTTCAGTGTTGGATCTTCATAGTCAAGTTATTTTATTGTACAATACGACTGTATTATTCATACGAACATTAACAATAAATTTTTTCAGTTGAAGAAGAAGTAAGAATGAATAAATAAATATAAAAATGAGTAGAAATGTAGAGAAAAGAGTGAAGAATAAAAATTACAAATAAAAATATGAAATAAGACAATGAAAATGTAAATAGAACTTATTAAAATTCTTTGCATTATATTTTATAATTTTTTTGTTTATATTTTTCAGGTTGTACATGGAGTGCATATTGAACCACCACATGAAGTGAAAAAACGTAGCATCAGTCAGCCATTGAGGATCGTCTTGTCCTATGATGAAAGTGTCTACCGGTAAGTCAACAAAATAAACAAAAATTTAATTTTTATGATAAGAAAATATTCGTCAATTTTTTTTCAATTATTAATTTATCTTCAGCAACATAAATTTTTTGCGTTAACTGTATTATATACCATCCCCTTCTGCGAAACCTCCCCCTTGAAACAGCAGGAAACTCTTTGGGCGGAAATACTGAGAAGAAACTTCCACCTTCGTTGTTTGTTTTGCGCGTAGAATTTCAAACTGTCAAGTCACGCAGAGTTCAACATTTCTGGGGGGTCTTTTGCTGCTGCGTTGCGGTAAACTGTTTCATTTCCTCGTTTTTTTTTATTCCAACATTCTCACCCTTAATCTCACTCTGGGTCGTATCCTGGACCTACCCCTGACATTTTGGCTTCGTTTGGTCTACGAGTTTTTGGTTATAGTTTCCAAAAAGCCAAGTCACACACTTTGGAACATGGCAGATGAGCTTTTTGCCAGGACGATTTTCTACTAGCTAGTGGAAGCTCTACGTTTATGTATGTTTTGTCTTGTGTTCAGAGTGGGGTTGGTGCAAAAGGATAGCATTGTAACGACCAGTAGGGGTTGGATTCACAACTCTCATCTCATTTCTCTTGTAGCTTTGGCAACATTGCACACAAATCCTCTTTTCAGGTTTCGTTGCCAAAATGTTTTTTCTTTTGTTTTGTTATTTTGGTTTGGTGCGATCTCTGGTTGTGAAGATGTAATTTATCTGTTCTGTATTATTTATTGTTTAAGATAAGAAGAAGGGGGTGGATTTTGTTCCAGGAGGGGGTTGAGAGAATCGCAAGAAATTGGTGGAGATTTGTTGGTTATTTTGTTTAGTTATAAATTTTGTTTCTGTAATGTGAGAATTTTGAAGTTTTGGAAATGATTTACAGTTAGGGGTGAGTTTTTTTTTGAGGCTTTTTGGGGTATGGATTAGTAAGGGGTGGGGGAGGGATAGAATATCAGAATTATTTATAAAAAGTCACGTAGAATTTATTGATGTGATAATCTGATGATTTTACACAACATAAAGTTACGTAAAAAAATGCAGTTGGAAAAACTATCACGTAACATCAAGAATGCGATTGTGAGATGACTTGAAAGAGATTTCTCTTTTTTTTTTCATTAACATTTTTATCCGTGCATGTAATTTAGAATGTCACATTGGTGCGTGTATTTGCAATGCGACTTTTTGCGTGATTTACATCATGATTATTTGCTAATAGTTCTGTTGCTCTACTTGTGTTGAATACACAAGTGAAATTCTATTTATAGTATTTAGTATTAAATAACAGGTGATATTACAAATGTTAGAAAGAAAAAAGGGAAATAGTTTGATAACTTTATTCATCTTTAGCTGGACACTTTTATAATTTATAGAAAAAATGTTTATTAGTTTTAGTTTATTATTCAGAAATTTTTATTTCAAGTTAATCGTTTGTTAGGAAAGTTTCTTTGGGATATTATTGAATTCAGCTCTGAAACTATCAGATTAACGATGAAATCGCTGGAGAGCATTTTGCTTCAGTATTGAATTTCGCATGAAATGAATATTCGGTGAAATCTCTAGGATGGATAGAACTTGAGTTATGCATCCTTGAAGTTGAATTGGGGAATTCGGAATTTAACTGGGTGAAATTATTTTTTTCTCATTTTGTTTATTTGTTGTTTTCTATGAACTTTCATCGACATTATTTTCCCGATAATTTTTAATTTCGATAAATTATGAAATTGCCGACTAGCTTCATTGATTAAAGTGCCCCTCGAATTGGAATCCAATAATTCATTTACAATTAAAGTTCACATATGATACTTTGATTAATTAACAATATTAGATGGTTGAATATTAATAAAGATTCGATATGAATTACGAATGTGGCAGAGCTTTTGAATTGGATTTTAATTAAAATATTCCATTAAGTATCAAAGTTGTTGATGTTAACGCATGTTGCATTATTTATCGATTCACAAATTAATAATTTCATCACGTATATGTGATCATCAACATAACTATTGTAAATTTGATTCAACAAAGCAAACTGACATTGCATTAAAATTGTTTATAAACATTTTAATCTGTAAAATTTGTAAGAGATTCTCTATTCACTACACTATAATTACCATTACGCATATTTTTTTATAAATTACTACTGAATTTTACATCCAATAGTACAATAATTTCACAAAGCACAATAACAACAATAAATAAAATACAAAAAGCTAAAAAAAAAGGGGGAAAAATGTAAAAATGTGAAAAAACTAAAATCAAATCTGGAATTCAATTCATATCACATAGGATCAACGATATATTGAAAAAAAAGGCAGAACAGATAAAGTGAACATTGCTAGTACCAGTGGACAACAAAAAAAAAATATTTGTTTCAGTGTTTATTCAATTGTGATTTGTTTTTGACTTCTATCTATGTAACCCAGTGAATTTTTTTTCCTCCCATTTCTCTTCATCCCCATCTCATTCTACTGCAATTTTTCATTTTATTTTTCAACATGGTTAATAGCTGGATATACACATATGGACGAACGGATTGCGAGTCAAAGGGCTTTACTGTAATTGGCCATTTACGTTTGTGCGCTGGCTGTAAATTATTGGACACACACACACACATTCATGTGAACCACTCGATGTTTGTCAGGGATAACAAGCTGTTCTTTCTCTCCACTAAAATCCTTAATACATATATATACACTTTTCATATTTTTGTGGAATATAATATTTGAAATTAAAAAAATTCTCCCCATTTTTTTTCAACATTGCGTAGAAAATTTTATCTCTTTTATTCTACCAATTAAAAATTCTACCATTGCACGGAGTCACTGGAATTATTTTTTTTCTCGTTCTATTCATAATTATATGGGAAGAATTGGAGGAATAATTGGATTAATATGAGAATTTTTGTTGCCATTGTTCTCATGATATTACGAATATTCCAATTTTATTTTATTCTGCCCTAATTTCAATTCAAATTCAATTTCTTATATTTTATTCTAGAATTTTCTTTTATTTTCATTTATTCATTATCGTGATGAGCAAATTTTTCATGGCTAATGAACAAAACTTTTATATTAGTTTTTTTAAACAATTCATTTGTTTTTACTTCATGTTGCACAATGAGTTTTGTTGGTAGTTGAAGTTTTTTAACGAAGCAAGTATTTTCATCTTCAGCCACTTCTACAAGAAATAAATGGCGTTATGGGAAATTTTATTCTTTCAAATCCTTGAGGAATGAGAAATGAAATTGGAAGGGTGAGGAAAGATTGAAAAGAACAAAATTAAAAGTTGTAACAAACTGAGGGTGAGTGTGAATGAGTAAAACATGAACATCACTTTGCAAATTTTTGATTGTTTTGGTTCTATTGTTGGAAAGAAATTACGAAGATTTCGTCAATTAAAGGATTTTATTTATCAAAATTGGTTTGATGTATCACAATTGATTCAATATATTTTTTTTATCATTAATACATTGTGATTATGAACGCAAAATAGACATTCGATAGTTATGAATGTGTTTAGTGAGGGTAGTAGAGGATAGCAAGGTACTGCATGATAATGGTGGACATTTGAACGCAGCAGTAAGTGACCACAATAGTCACTCCGATAGACTCAAAGTGGCACGGACAGTTGCATTCAAACGGAAGTGTCGTGGCCGCAATCGTGGTGAATCCGAACTGGTCAACAATTTCCCGAGTTACCATCCGAATTCTAGTCCATTTTCATTCTGCATATTCGCACATTCACATATTGTGCAATTGCTATCAACAACAAAATGTTCTATATCAATCAGAGTCATTATAGAAATCACATGTGTCTTTAATCATAATTATTCATCACTCCATAATTCAAATGATTCAATTATAATACAAATTCACAATCAATCACCATTAATCTAATGGTAAAGTTTGATTATTGAATAGAGAATCCTTAGAATGAAAAATAAATTGGAGAAATTCTGTTTTTCACTCACAAAAAGAAATGTCTAACTTCAGGCAATTTAAAGCCGTATAAATATCAAGTGCATCGATAAGATTCTAGTTCCTGCTATGCAGAATCCACATACAAATCTAGCGCAAGTTGTTCCAACTCAATTAATTTATTGGTTCCCAAGTTGTCATATCAGCCAATCTAGAATAAGAAAAATACTTTCACAGAGAAGAAGCGCTGGAAGTTTTTATTGGGCATTTATTGATTTCCGTCCTTAGCAACTATAGTTTATGACTTCCAACTTCTTTTAACACCTCTATAAAACTTCTTCACTTATTCATTATTAAAGAATCAACCATCAACTTCATGTAATAGGAAACAAATTTATTCTCATTCAAAAATGATTTAAATTATTTATCAAAACATTCAATACTTGGCAAATTGGCACAAGTCCCAATTTAGTGGACAATAATTTCGTTCAATGCTTATGCTCATTCACTCCAACACCTATTTATCTTTACCATAGCGTGTCAGACGTCACTTGAGACGAATACACAATTCCCCAAAGTTTACATGCACCTTAAGTACACACATAGATATGTACCGACCCTTAAAGTTTACCAGAAATGGGTTTCAGTATTCTCTCGCGCAGCCCTCAATTCTATTCGTTCGTCTCTCACTCGCTTGTTGGGTTGGATCAACACCCCCCTACCAAACTGGCATACCTATACCCAAGTGTGCACAATAAATTAACTGAATGTTCTGCCAGCCTTGGCGTTTGGTTGTTTCCTAACAATACCTAGTGTCTATCTTTAGATTCCCTAACGACCAAATAGATAAGTACAAACATTGTTATCCACCTTCAGTTTTGCTATTTATTCACTTTAAATAGTCAAATACCTTATTAACAATGCAATACTATTAAATCTAATTGTAAAACTCATCATTTCATCGTAACTTCTTAGAAAAATCCAATATTGTATGAAATATTCTAGCGAAGGGGTTCCAAGCAGAATAAAATGTTGCAGCAATCAATCAAAATGTTTATCCGTCAAGTCACCAGTTTGAATCCTTGTCAATTATGAAGAGTAATGACCACCTGGGATTCAATGTACACTAGCGTTATAATGTATATATAACTCAGCTCTCGGCAGCTCGGTTATATGAAATGGATGCAAATTTGCTTTTGTCATCGACGTGATACCGGATTACGCGCGGTCATGGAACATTTCCGTTGGCGGTGAACTGTTAGGTCGTGTCAGAAGTCCTACCTTCATCCCACAAAACGTCCCCTATACTAACATATACAATTCCGAACGTCCTCCACTCAATACTACCACCACCACCACCATCATAATCACCACCACGAACAGAATACAACCCCTAGACTACTAACATCAGTAGCCATCACAGTCCGAAAGCTCCCGTTGGGCATCCACGAGTAATTAAACTATTCTAGAAACACCCAATGTATGCATACACATGTATACGGACTTTACCAAATATCCCTTGAATCAGTCTCCAACCAAGCGATTAATTGCATTCACTCGGCAGTGGTGCTTTTAATTATTTCCAAATCAAAATCTGGATAGTAATCATTTTCTATGAAACAAAAAGCTTATTCAATCAGGACTTTGTTATCTGAATTGATATTGAACACTGACTACAGATAAGTTTTTTTTTTTCATTCAGACATTTCATAGTGCCCTGATTTATTGAATGTTTATTACAAATTTGGAGATGTCGATAAATTTATTTTGAATCGATGGGGTTTTTTTTGTCTTCGGTTCATTCGGAATTGGACAGAATGTTGTGTTACAATTTTTTTTCATTCCATCACACTCATCGCGTTCTAGTTTATTTATTGATGAAACATTCGTAACATCATCAATTAAAACGTGGACATCAATCGTTATTTCAGTGCATGGTTTGTTACGGATCTCTTGGAAATGGTGTCAACGTTGATGTCAATCAACTGATTCACGTCATTATCCATCCATTAAATCACATTTCACATATGTCAAATACTTTGACGCTTTCCTAATTGAATGATAGAACACCATGAATTATCCTCGTAACGAAAGGTCCGTTTCAAATCTTTCAAAATCCCGTTTTAATGATGACATTTTACAAGCTTTTTCCATTATCATTAATCCTCTCATTCCTATTATATATATATATATATATATATCAAACAGTGTTTTCAATAGTAATATAAAACTAGGTCAATAATTCGAATGTCCGTAACAGAGAAAATGGGAAAATCCTATCAGAATTCTGATTTTGATGACACAACTTCTAACAATGTTTTTCCATTGCCAACCTTCTGATGTATTATCTTATATATCTCCACTGTCCTTTCTGTAAAGCTATTACTCTAGAATAACCTATCACTGTTACGAAAGAGGGGTTAGAAGCAGCTCTCCAATGCGCAATTACCCGCCTGAGTTATCACTGGGTTTGGGGAAAAAAAGAACCTTGGACCTTCTAGGAGAAACCGATGCTCCAAGTGGGATGTAGACGTCTTATATGTGTGATCGAAGTTAGATCTGGTCTGGTTTTAAGAGTTAAGGAAAAAGGAGGTCATATAAGAACATTCCTGCTGCCACAACTTGTCCAAATGACGTCGGATGTCCGTATATATTGCAATAACTCACAAAATCTGTGGAAACTTCTTCCGATGTGCGACACTTTATACACAGCGATATGTCTGTAGTGGTTATTTTTTTTTCTGAAGAAAGTAAGAGCACCATCTCCGGCTACCGGGTGCTGAGAGTAGATATCTAAAGAGCCTTGCGGTAGAAATCAGTTGGAAGTTTCAGTAGGAACTTGTACTTCTATTTTTATTAGTAAAAGAGATTTCTTTATGTCGTTTTTCTCTTTTTCGCTCTCTTTCCTTTTTTTTTTATTGCTTTATCGGTGAAGTAGAGTTCCTTATAAGGGATTGGACATTCCTCTTTCACTTCCTTATCTCACCTTCATCTATCCGCCTGTCTACCTGCATATTTCTTCATTTCTTTTTTTCTTTCATTCCTTTTATTATTGTATGGTCGTTTATCACTTCTATTTATCCACGGGTGTCAAATGCACCCACGAAAAAGCTTTTGCGTCATACTTTATCGGTGTGGTCGAACTTTTCTTGCGTGGAAAATCGAACTCTGTGTGTTTGTATATATATATATATGTTGAGGAAGGAAAAGAAAATAAAATAGAAAGAAGATAGAAGAGACAAACGTGGAAAAAAAAAGATTATGGACGTAAAATAAAAATGAAAACGTATTTTTGTGATATGAAATAAAACGTGACATTTATTTGATTTGCTTCGTCAGTGTTCATTATTCAAAAATGCCTACGTTTTTTGTTTCGATTTCTATTATTGAAGCTTTTTCCAAATCATTATTGAGATTAGAGCGAAAAGACAAATTGAATTTATTTAATTATCGTAATGATAAATCAGAAATAAGTCAATCGATGTGAAATTAATCATAATTTCTCAAAGTTTAATACCATTAACTATTAAATTCTACTATTTCATTTCATCCCTTAATGCTTTTTCGTAATTATTTCTCTTTAACGTATAAATAATGTTGCTCTGTATGAATATTCTCTTGAATTGTATTAATTAACATTATTTTATTCATTTTTCTCATTCTTTTGTGTGTATAAAATGGCCATGATCAAAGTTCTCGACGATTAAATCAGGATGATGAATAAAAGAGTACGAAGGGGATGGAAAAAAGAAAAAAATGAATAAAATGGAAATAAAGGAATATCGTTAATTAAAAAACTGATGGTGGACGGTTGTTACAGTGATTTTCATACGCTCATGTAAATACGTAACAAAAAAAAAGCTCCCTCATACGTCTGCATTTGTAGGTAGATGTGTAGGTGTATGCATATGAGCATTCGATAGAATGTAAAAGCTCGTTGGATTCAACAAACATCACGATATTTTCAATTTCTCGTTGTCGTTGTCGTGTTCCCCTCTTCTCTGCCTGTATCTAACTGTGTCGATTTCAAATATAAAAGGAATTCAATTTACACACATTCACATATTTATTTGTACAGAGATTTTTATTTTATTTCATTTCATTTTCATATTTATTTATTCAGATTTCTTCTTCCTTTTATATGAATGTTTCGTTTGTAGTTTCAATTTATTTTCATGTAATATCAATATAGAAATAATTTTGATAGTATTCTTCATTCGAATGGAATTTATTTATAAAAGAGATAAATAGTGAAGGAGATTGGATTGTTTTGTGTTAAATAATATATACGAAATTTGATATTGATCAGAATATTTACGAATGAATTTCAATATTGTGACAGTGACAGTTCATTTATTTATTATTTATCTTGATGAAAGTTTATTAATTTTAATGGAATGCGGCTGAAGTAGATTGAAATGTCGGTTGAAATATGAAAAAAAATATTAATTGGCAAAATGAAGTTGGTCGATGGCGTCAATTTTATTTTTGTACCACAGCCAATTTTACCCTTCAACCCCATGTAAAATCAGCCATCAACACAATCGACACTTTTATAATTATTAATTTGAAACGTCAATACATTTTCTATTGACGTGAATTTTTCCTTATTTTATAACTCAAATGCATTTCATTATAATTTATTCAAATAAAATATTGTGAATATATTTTTTTTCTTTCACCTTACACTCAGTTTCACCCCCTCAAGTATTTTCTCACAATATACAGGAGCTTTTGATCAAATATTCGTATATCTGTGTAGTGGTTTATTTACAATAGATATGTCCAATATATTTTCCATTTTGTTTTCCTTCGATATTCCAAATCTTTGAAATAACACAAATAGAGCAAAAGAATGGAAGAAGAATATGATAATAAATGAATAAATAAATAAAATGGAATGAACTGTAAAAAAAAATACCATCGTAAAATATTGCAATGGGTATTTTTACTCGTCCCTTTTTTTTCTCGTTTCGCTTCTCTCTATTTCGATTTTCGATTATTATCTTTTTTTTTCTACAATTTATAACACAAAATACACCTGCGAAACGTGTAAAAAAAATATATCTACAATGTGAACATGAGTTTTTTATTTGCACGTCTGTCTCCTATTACGTGGTGGGTTACTTTCATGGTATGTCATAAAAATTCGTTTTAGGGATGAAAAAAAAATAATAATAAATATTAAATAAATGAAACAAGTAGAAAAATGTGGGTATATAAAATTTCAACTGCAGAAAATTTCAAAATTCAACATTTCATAGGACAGAAAAGAAATACAAAAAAAAATTTATTTAACTTTACGTAGATGAGGTGAAGGACAAAATAAAAATTAATTCGACTGATATTTTAATATTTAATTAAAAAAATATGCAGAATTGTTCACTAAGCCAATAATGAATCGAAAACGGAGAAAAAAACATAAATGATCATTCTATAAATAAATGAAAAATGTTAGAACAAAAAAAAAGGAAAGAAAAATAAAAAATGATGAGTAGATATAAACCGTAAAAATAGTGACAGCTTGGCGACATATAAGACGACGTGCTTGGAATCTACAATTCTTTTTTTTTCACCCTCCTCTTTATTTTTCATCCCTTCTCATTCACCCTACCTCACCGCACCATCCCAACCTCACCATTCTCTCTCTTATCTGCGAAAAGCGCGTCTCGCAGTGGCGCGTCTCTTGCTCTTCGACCGTCTAAAGAATTTACGACGGATCGGATAAAATTTTATTCGCTGAAGGAGCAGAAGAGGAAAAGAAAAAAAACGCGCGACAGCGCGTAAAAATTCAAGTCGTACGCGCATTACTACGACCAAGTGAGTGAGCGAACGAATAATAAAATAAAAGTGAGGAAGATGAAACGCAAAAAAAAAATACATAAAAAGAGAGCGCGAAGAAAAAAGAAAAATCGTCAGGAAGCGAAAAAAAAACATGTTAAAAGTTGGAAGAAATCGAATTCGAGTGTACAATTCTATTGGCAATCGATGCCAAACCCAACTCGTACCATATCTACTACCGTTGCTCACTGCAGTTAAGAGTGGGGGAATTGGTAGTGGTGTTGTTGTGGCGCTTGTGCTTGCAAGCTTTTTTGCTCAGACCATTTTACTACTTTTTCTACTTCACCGTCGTCATACCGAACTTGATATGGTATAATAATAAAAAAAAAGAGGGTGGAAAAGAAGGCAATGCACTTGGTCTGTTACTACTTACACTAACATTTGCGAGTTGGTTGGGTTGTTTATCGTAAATGGCTGAATGCCAGGTGGGATCTATTGTATATATTACGTATATGTTTGTAGCAATCTCAGTTCAACAATGCACATTGCAATTGTGCAGTGAAATACGTTGAGAATATTAATGCACCATCGATTTTTGTTTGGATAAAAACAGAATCACAAAAAAATGAATTGTAAAAATAAAAATCATTACAAGAAAACAGAAATGTAAATTATTAAAATCACCATCCTCACCCCTTATTCACATGTAATATTGAATGAGCATGAAAAATAAAAAGGGGTTGAGAAAAAAAATGGAGAAGAAAAGGGTGAATAGAGCGAAAAAAAAATGAATTGTCACGAGTCCATTAGAAAGATATGAACGTAAATGTAAAAAGGGATCGTTTGGTTTGTTTGTGAAATAAATAAAGCAAGAGCTTTTATTGCTGGTGCATCTGACAAAGGGGAAAAAGTGATAAAGAAGATTGAAGGGGAAGGAATGAAAAAAAAATAAAACAACTCGTCATGACGATATAGAGACAAATAACAATACCACGAAAATCGCCAATGCAACACCAATAGTTGCACCTGTGCCTTTCATGTCAGTTTTCATCCCCTACATGTTGCAATGAAGCCACTACGAGCATCCCTACTACCGCCATCCTGTGCACACCATCAACATCATGAAAACCCAACGCTACAAAATTCAACCCCATCTATATTGGACCCCCGACATCAACCCCTGAGCAAAACCACCAAAGTCAATACCGTCTGGCTCTAACGACTCGTGAATTGGGAAGAAATATAGATTTTCATGATGGGGTAGTAGGGAGGTGTTAGTGTACATTTTAACCGTCATATTATGCGGTGTTAAAAAATATTGAATGAAAAAAGGGTGGCCACGAAATGTTTTGATAAATTTAACATGAATTGAAATTTGTTTAACATTCCATCATTTTGTTCTATCCATTTTATTTTGAAACAATTTGTGGAAAGGGAAATTTTCAGGAGGAAGAATTATTTCGTTGAGGGGGATGAATATACTACGTGAAACTATTCAACAGCAACCAAGCTTGCAAAACCCCTGCAGACATTTGTTCAGAGTTTACATTCATATATCCAAGAATGTTCCAATGTTTATTTTATATTTCACATTTGTTAACAATTTTAGGATCAAAATATCTTCGGAAGTTGAAGACAATTTTAGAATTACAAATATTTAATCAGTGAATATTTATGCAAGGGTGGAACGTACAAAAAAAAATTTGAGATAAAAGAATTTAAAATAAAAACTGTTGCAATTAAAATCTTCATAACTCCAATCTGACAATAATTTTTTCGAATAAATTTCATCCCCCAAATGTAAATAACAATTGCACAACTGTGCACCACAAATAATTTAAATAACAGTAAACTCACCATTGTAGAAGGGGTTGAATGTTACATTTCAATTTAGTCACCAGCCCCTACCAAAGCAAAAAACAAGGGAAAAGAAAAAAATAATAGTTAGAATTCACTTGAGATTCAAATTTTCTCGTTTTTATTATTTTTTTTTCCCTTCCTTTCCAACGACAACCCCCAACACTTCGATGTTTCACGAACAGCAGAGTATCTCCCATAATGAGAATGAGAAAATGCTGCGAGGGAGTTTGAAGAAGTACAGAGTAGAAATTGAAACGGACAAGGGTAGAGGGCGACA